>DWNJ01002027.1:0-11064 GCA_018250275.1 Udranomia eurus
ATGCCGGACTGCCGTTCGAAGGGTCCTGGGTTCGATTCCCAGCGAGGCAGAAATTTGGATGATGAGTTTAAATTTCTCTTCTCAGCCTGGGTGTTTGCGTTGTTGTCTTTGTGCGTTGTCCATGGCACCCACGACACAGGGAATCCTAGTGGCGCTATGAGTGTCAAAGCGTTATTATTATTATATCTAACCATAATGTCATGTTAAAGACGAGATACTCTTTTAATTTGAAAAAAAATCATGAGCCTGCACATGACTTCACATATCGGCCCTTATGCTTCTCAGTTCGAGATATATAAGACCTCTTTTTTATAACGAACGTATTTTTTATAAGTAACGAACGAGCCTGCAGCCCACCTCATGGTAAGTGCTCACTGCCGCCAATGGACACATGTAATCAAACTGAGACAGGATGGAACTATTTCCTTAGTTCGACCATAAATGCGTTACTACCCTGAGGTTTAACCTTTAAATGAGAACACAGCAGCAAGAGCGCTGCTGTTATAAAGTAGTGATAGGTGTTCTTCTATGACAAACTCAAACAAATCTCACACTGATATTCTTCTTAACAACTATAGCGACTCCGCCGCCGCGGCCGGGCTTCGCTCCTGGGGGACGGGGCACTCGCCCCACCAGGCAGCGGTCTACAGGGCGTACGGGCATCGAAGGTTCGCTGACTTCGTCTTCCTCGGACGCTGCAAATTGAATTGAATCAGGTTTCATTAAAATCGGTCCGACTTGCTTCAAGCGGTGTGATATCACTCGTGTGACTGACTCGATCGAGGCAAAAATCAGATCAAATCTTTTTATTGTGGAAAAGGGGTTCAGTTAGTCATAGCAGTTCAGTTCTTATTAACAAGTAACAATGTCTTACCCTCACCTGCCCACTGGGTGTAAATTTTATTTTTATTTTTTATAGATAATGTCTGAAGTGACTATTTATTATTGTACTGGAAGTATTAATTGAATACATCATTAGAAAATTATTAATTGAATGCAAAGTACTGGAAATACGTAAATAAATAAATAAATTAAAATGTCAAATGTTAAGTCATTAGTTATCGTTAATATTATCTCATAATATTTTATAAAAGGTATACATTTAACTTTAAACACGAAATAATACAGAATAAGCTGTCAAATTGTCGTGGAAGTTTACTTATGCACATTATCTGCATATTTATTATTTAAAAGTTCATATAACATGAAAATACAATTTTTATCAAGCAAAAAATGTTTTTAGTGAAATTAACGCTGGGTCCAGGTGAGAAACTTATCAAATTGAACAACAATCAAGTAGGCTTCTACAGAGTGCAGTATACGGAGGAAATGTGGGACAACTTGATCGACCTATTACATGCTAAATCTGAAGAGGTAAAGTATGTTCCCAAAACTAAAAGTGTCAATTTACACGATATAAGTTAAGAAACTTCTTGTTGAAACCGTTTATAAAAAAACCAAGATGGTTTTTTTATAACTGGGACATAGTACAAGAGCATACAGTCGTTTAATAAAATACTCTGGACCCGAAAAGCATGAATATTGTTTCCATAACGCTAATATGAAAGACATTAAGAGCTACTCTAATAACTTCTTCCACAAATTGTTGTCTGAATTTCATAAATGCGTCAAGCTTTTTTTGGCCATGAAAAAAATATATATATTCTCATCAGTTGCATACGTTTTGTAGGAATATGTCTGTCTCTGCTGCTTTAGCCTGTTGCAGCAAAAGTAAAACCGTTATTTATTTTCGTTTCTTCAGCTCACAATATCAGACAGAGCTCATCTGTTGAACGACGTGTTCGCTCTGGCCCAGGCTCGGAAGACTTCGTACGAAGTGGCCCTGGATCTCACCTCGTACCTCACAGTGGAGAGGGATTACGTCCCCTGGGACACCGCTGGCACCATCTTCAATGAGTTGTCAAGGAGACTGTTAAATTCCTCTGCTCATGAGGATCTGCAGGTAACCGACATTGTTCCTATTATCTTTAATTCGTGTTTACATTGATGGAGTATTTTTGTATTATATTTATAAATAACTTATACGATACAATATGATGTGTCGGATGCGGTGGTGGATCCGGTGAGCCTTGTTGCCCATGCATCACTATCCGTACGTGTTGTACGAAGATATGTTAAGCAAGTCCAATTGTATCCGTGTCTCGTCTATAATATCGTCTATAATAATATAACAAAAAGGTATATTTTTGTTAAAATAAATAATAAATAAAAAATATGACTAGATATATATACTCGTAGCATAGAGCAGAAATAGCAGCGTAAGAGGAAATATAAACAAACATTAAAACTGATAGATAAATATCAAAGTGAATGAAAGTTTATTGAATTTAAAGTTTGGATGAAGCTACATGTAATGTCAGTTCTTGGATGGACGATAAATGTGAATCAGTGATTCACATTTATCGTCCATCCAAGTAAATACAATTTAACTTGTTTTTAGAAATTTAATTTCATAGAACATTATTTTCCATCTTCGTCTTTATTTTTACAATGCCAACCTTTTGTTCACAGATATATGTCCAACGTCTGATAAAACCAGTGTATTTGGAACAAACCTGGGAGAAGTCAAATTTCAGCGTGATTCAAGGGTAACACAATGATTTTCTATTATATTAGATATATACATACACATTACCTAATGTACGGTGGATTTTATACCTTTATAATTTTTATATACATGAGTTGTGAGGGAGGGAGGATGGTATATACTGCGGTATATATTATGAATTAAAGGTATATACCAAATACATTATAAGAGATAGACCAACAATACAAAACTTTCGTAAGCAATCAGCTTCAAGCAATTTTTGTGAGGGCAAGGGCGAAGCGTGAATGGAAATGAAATGAAAGAGACATTTTGTCTCGCTTGCGTAACCGAGACTACGCTTCGCGAGCAACGGGTTTTGGTCCGATGCGTGGTTCGAGGGGAAAACGTAGCGTAAACGTAGGCGAGCGTATTGTCGATCTATATGTTATAATGTCTTTGGAATATACCATTATACGTAATAATAGAGTATTATTGCAAAATAGTAGTAATTTAATAGTATTAATGTTTAACTTTTGTAGGCTTTTGCGAACAAGAATTTTGTCGATGGCAGTAGCCTTCGAGCTACCAGAAGCGGTGGCGAAAGTAAGGGGTCTGTTTCTGCGATGGCTTAACTCCGATGACGAGCCCGGTAAATTCAGTATCGAGCCAGATTTACGAGATTTCGTTTACTATTACGGTACGTATCTATGACAGAACTTAAAACATAGGAAGCGTGGTTCACATTTGGTGTGAACATTTTCAAAGTACCTTGATGATTGTTGCAATAGGGTGTTAACACTCAACGAAAATACATAAATATAATACATTTTTTTTTCTGGTAGTGTTCAATATACAATTTTCGATAACCACATTTGCATGCTTATTAATCTATAATATATAATTATGAAAAATCAAACATTTTATCCTTGTTATCACGTGACCGCAAACGGCGCATGACGTAGGGCGTTACGTCACACAAACAAGGTCATATAATTTGGCATTTGTTGTTTCACACATTGAATAGCGTCCGATGGTGTTTTAAGGAGCGTCACGTCATAGCGACGCCGTGACAGAAATTAGCGTTTTAGCGGGAAATTTTAGATTATAGATTATTATTATATATGAGTGATAGTTTTTATGTATATTTTTTAGATATATGTATCTATGGAAAAAATATTTCTATGAAAAAATATGTCTACACCCCTATTTCAATTATTGTGTCTAATTAGCTGACTCCATAGACAATTTCTTATATTATAATCACTGTAAAATCTAGTGGTTTTTGTATAGTATATATACAAAATAGTAGCTCTCAAACACTACGAGTTCGAATCACTAATATATTTTTAGTGACAACACGAATGATATTGCAGGTATGAAAGACGCTACAGATGCCGAGTGGGACAAGCTTTGGAGGATATATTTGGCGGAAGAAGACGTACAAGAACAGTCCAAGCTAAGGAACGCGCTCTCCGCGCCTGATGATAAATACATTTTGAAAAGGTACTCTTCTATATTTATCAAGTTTTGAGAGCACCAATAGTGAAATGAGTTGCTGGTCAGTTCTTGCCGGATCTTCTCAGTCAAGACCGCAGTCTTGACTTTTTTGATAAATACAAGTATGTAAATGCCTCATAGGTCTATACGATAAGGACGTGGGTAGGATGCGGCTCCGGAGGCACGACCGCCACACTTATTTCTGCTTTATAACAGCGGTATTCTTGCTGCTGTGTTCTGATTGAAGGGTGTGGTCAGGGAGACATGCTTAACCGAGGCGTTCCAACTTAGTCCTCAGCGGTAGCAACGCATTTGTGATCGACCTAAGAAAGAACCTATATTAAAATAATATTATTATATACACCATCAAGAGGACTGCATGTTCGCTTGCTACAACAAAATTATATAAAAAAAATTCACCAAATATAAAATGTCTATACGCATTTGAATTTAGTATTTGAGCATTAGAAGAAGAAGGAAGTTCTATTTCTTCAATCCTGAAACTCGGTCTCATACTGTAAATTTCCTTCTAGATACTTGGAACTAGCCTGGGACGAGAATAACGTCCGCAGTCAAGATTTCCTATCAGTGCTCCATATGGTCAGTGTAAACCCGTCTGGCACGGACGTCGTGTGGGACTATGTACGTACGGACTGGCCCCATCTGGTGGAGAGGTTCACGCTGAACAGCAGATACCTGGGCATCCTTATACCTAGCATCACTAGTTCGTTCCACACGCAGCTGGAGTTGGATGAGGTAATACAGTGTTTTTATTTCTGTTATCCTATTCAAAGTTACTATAGATGTTCCAGTCTAAAAGTGCACGCCCTTCCACTATACAAAATTAACTGTAATTAATCTGTGAATTTGATCCCGCTTATACATAATAGTTAAATTCATAAAAATATCTTCCTTTCGGATAACATTCTCCATTAGTACAATGTATACAAACTATTATGTATAATAATACTAATTCAATGTAAGCAATAAACACAAACACTCAAACCGACTATCTATGTTCGGAATCGAACCCAGGACCCTTCGAACGGCAGTCCGTCGCGATGACAAATGCGCCACGGCTCATTATTTGTGAATTTCCATACACAGATGAAGTCCTGGTTCGCGGACTACCCTGAAGCGGGCGCCGGCGCCGGCGCTCGCCTGCGCGCGCTGGAGACCGTCACGACTAACACGAAATGGAGGAAGTCCTGCTTACCCACCGTTACCGAATGGCTCAAAGACCAGAACAATCCCAGTGCTAATTAAATATCTTCTCCTTCTGGTGTATTTGTGAGCGCATGATTGTTTGAAGGGGTTAAGTATCAGCGAACGCGGTCATTGTGTCGTGTTTTATCGTTACATAAGTGGCTGCTGTTTTTTTATGGATAAGATTCCGAAGTTTGTTTACTTCGGAATCTTATCCAGGTGCCCGTACGAAGTACATTAAGTAATAGTACAATAAGTATTGGACCCTGGGATAGACTGAGAGTAGGCATTAAATCTTGTCAGAATATACGTACTAGTATATAGTGGAATGTAAACGTTTGATAGATTAATTGATAATAAACATATCAGTGTCTTTCGGGAGAGCAAGACGGAGGACGGTTCAGGATTTTCCTAATTATAGGAATATGCCTGTTTTATTTTTGCGTATTATGGTAATTTCGAAGAAAACCTTTTTAAAAGACTGCATTTATGAAAATAATGATCTTTAAACTATTTATGTGTTTTTATTTACTAACATTGTTACTGCAAACAAATGTATTTTAACTACAACACACAAATTTTAAGCTACCAAACGCTTTATGCATATAAGAAGGATCTTACTTGCAAAATATTATTTTTTTGGTTTTAAGTACAAATTAAACTGATAAAATGTTCATATCTCAACAACAGAGCCACCTGTTGAATGCAAATTTATTTATAAATATATTTCGAGCTGTATTAAACAGTGTTTACTGAATGATACTGAAATTGGTTAATCGGTTTCGGAGATAAGTATACGATTAAAGTTAAACTTTATATATATTAAGAATTAAGGTTTTTTAATAATACGCAAATATCTACAATAACTCAGTTCAAATACATTTAATTATTAAATGGCAAATATATTGATGTAGGAAGTTTCTCCAATACATCTTAATATTATTCCAATGGATGTATATTTCATAAAAAAATAATTTCTATTGAAAATAATATTTGAATTTAAATAATTTTTAAAATGCTAATGAAGGAATTTTCCGTTAAAACAATATAATATTATTCCAATGATTATACTTTCCATAAAAATAGGAGTATAGACATTAGTTAGATATTAGTTTTATTGTGGTGATTACAAAAAGTGTAGTAGTCATTAATTATAATATTAGCTACTTTCTGGCTATGACTAAATAACGCAGGTTAACATGAAGTAATTTAAATGTGATTAGTTTCTACATTTTAAAAATCTGAATGTATCTGTATTTGAATTTGTCATAACATTATCGTGTATAACCGAATTTTGTAGTAGACAGATAAATGTGAAAAAAAAAAATTATACTAAATTGACTCGTTTTATTTTAATCATTTCAGATAGACGGTTTTTATCACTAATACAAAAGCCTTGCATATAAAAATAAGTTTTAAGAACAAATTCTAGCAAAGATTAAATATAATTATGAGGCTTATGTTAAAAAATTGCAAACTTTGAGACATGGTTCCTCTGTATCCTAACTTATCAATTTTGTGCATACATAAATTCCCTAATTTAATTCTTCCTAAGTAAAGTCACGGTATGTTTTTTCTGTGCGTACCTGTTTTGCCTTCGTTTGAATATGTTTTCAAATGTCATTGGATACCAATAGCACAAGGTGAATAAATGTTGCCAGTGTTTTTAGAAAAAATAAAACGGACAAAAAGGTTAGCAGTACTTCTGTAATTATTCAAACTTAGTTAAACTGAATACAAAGGTGTATTTAGTTTGTTTGCACATTATTGTGAGCAAATAGTTGCAATTTTATTACCAAACAAACTCAAAAACTCAAATTGTGAAAATATCAAAACAATCGGCAAAGTGCGAGTCAAACTCTTGATTATTAAGAGTTTAGTTCAAAGTAGGCAATGTGATTAAAATGTGGCGTTAGGTTTAAATTATAGTATTTAAACGGTAATAATAATCATATTTAACCGGCAATAGACCAACGAATAGGGTGTCTAACTTATAATTGACCTGAAGCCACTCCTAACAAGTCGCCGTGCTTAGGTAACTACCTCTCTGGTTAATAAAATATATATATATATTTATAATAAACCTGTGAGTATCTGTACATGGAAGATATCTAAGAGAAAACCATTTTTAGGGGTCTTAATATAGAACCAGAAAAAATATGCTTAGAATTTTTGTGTGAGTTCGTGCACTGATTGTATTTTGTGTTGTGTTTGATTTGAATGCGGTTTTCACTGATGTGTTGTAGTAAGCTTCACGTAACATACAGCGTTTGTTTCATAAATTAAATATAATGTGGGACGGGGACAGGGAGGCGGTACGAAGTGCGCCGGATCAGCTAGTTACTAGTACATATGTATTAAAAATGTATGGGTACGTAAATAAATATGTTCGGAATGTGTTGAAACTGTTTATTTGGGAAATAATTTTAATATGCAAAACTTCATGTGGGTTGGGATGTAACCCAATATTATGTTACGCATATTTTCACACGCAATTTTCAGTTGTCTGCTTTTTGTCGTATTACAGCGTAGTAACTGTAAGCCGTCCGCACTATCTGAAATAAAAACATATCCTACAATTACTTATGTTATAGGTAAGCATTTTTTGACAAGGGTTTTCGGCGAAGTGACTGAAGCCAATAAGCAATTAGGGGATTTGTATGACGTCAAATCCCCTAATTGCCATCACACTGCCTTGACCCAAAGTAATGTGTCACGTCCATCTCCTCCAAGTAGGTACATTACAGCCGCCATCATCAATGAGAACATAATCACAATGAAATTGAATGACCATTTACTACTACTACTGTGGTACTATGGTATAATATGTCCAAACAATTATATATCCTAGAGCTCGGCACTAGTCTCTCTCTACAGCCGGGTACGGTCTGATGCGTATTACACAACATTGCTCCAATTTGTTTGACAAATGTTTGACAACTGCTATTATGACTACAATAATCGGGCCCGAATGCTTAACGGTCTCGATATAAATATTTATGCACGAAAACGTGCATTAAATTATACTCGTTATTAAAAGTTCGTTCATTAAAATTGTACGTACCAGTATCGGCCAGACCCCATCAGTTATACTGATCACGTTACGATTACATTATTTTAAAATCCCCACGCCTATTTTTCATAACAGCAGCATTCTTGCTGCTGTTTTCTGGTGGTGATGATGCTACCCCAGCAATGCATATGTAGTCGACTTAAGCAAAAACTTCCAGATGTCCATGAGCGGCAGTGTCTACTTACCATCAGGTAGACTGCATGTTAGTTTGCTATCTCACATTTATAAATAAACATCACCTGAATAAAAGCTGGTAAGTCCAGTGAGTGGAATGGCCCAGCGAGCAGGCGACAGCGGCGCGTCATACCCACACAGAGCATAGCTACTTCCCGGCGAATGCGTGGGCTTAAACACCACCAGGCTGATGACAATGGTCCGATTCCTGGACCTATTGAGCTCTAAAATGTAGTAGCGTCCTTTTAGTATACTTCCACTCGCAATTTAACGATATGACGAAATTGACACAACATAATTGGCTTATAGGGTAAGTGTTCTTTAATCGTATTTATTGTAAGAACCATACTCGTAAACCAAGAAACAAAGTATAAAACTTCACATAATTATATAAATATCAATTTGTGTGTATTGTGATAATAGGGCATTAATACTGTTAATAATTAATTACCCTTTTGATTGTATATTTCTATTTGAGAAAAAGAAGGAACGCAAAATAAAGTATCTATGAAAAAAGAGAAAATTGTGGGCTCACTTATTTTCAGCTCTAATACTTGAGATTTGTGTAGGTAGATATTAACGAAAAAATAATTTCGTCCCACGCGTTCACTTTGTTGCTTATTGAGGGTCTACGGTCGTATTGTAAGGGGTATTTCTACTCAGTCAAAAAGCCTGTAGCTTTATATATTTTTTTAAAATGTTAGAATGAAGAACTAAAAAATAAATAGAATATATATCTAATGATAATTTGTTATATTTATAGATGATGACTTTTATATTATCAATGTGTCGTATCGTTGAAGTTGTTAGGTACTACAAGTTTTTCTTGAATCTATATTTAATTTTATTTTATCAATTCAAAGTACTTAGCATATAACTTAGATCGTATGATGTAAGAAGAATGCATACACGCTAGCCAAACCAAACCAAGTTAGGTATTTCCAAATTGTTAAGAGATTTACCAAAATATTACGGTCAATTATAATCGTAACTATATAGTTATAGTTATAGTAATATAATATTATTTGAATATTCAAATAATATTATATTGTTTGGCTATTATTACTATATCGAAGTTGAGGGAATTCAATAGTACCTCGATAAAGTGTAAGTAGGTATACTTTTCTAATGGTAGGTAATATTATTAAATATAAATTAATCGGACCATTATTTTGCGACTCGGAAAATTATGGTACCTCTTTTAATAGCATAGATGATGAATAGCCAAATGGTCGCTAAGCAAGCATATGCACCTGAATATCATTCCATCACGCTATTGATATTGAGCCATAATGACATCATATGCATGTTTTTGTTTTGTTTATTTTGTTTAGTTTTGTTTACGCAATAGTAATCGCAATCTAAGGATATAACGACATAACGAACAGGCTAACAAAAAATAGATTTCTTTTTTATAAGCTAATTAGTTAAAATTCGTACAAATTACGTCACACGTTACGGGGGCGAGGGGTCGACAAAGTGTATAAGTAAGTGTGTAAAAAGTATTTAATATCGGGACATTACATTCCAATTTAAATTTTACTTAGGAAATAATAAAAATTATGCTTTAATAATAACACAAACTATGAAAATGATGAAATTCGCGTGACGTAATTTATCGATAGCCCTTAATTAGCTACCTAAGGTGCATAAAATAACTTCCCTAATTTCACTAATATTAGAAAACCAGATTATGTTAATTACTTGATACTTTCCAGTAATGCCATAATATTAGGCAATCGCTATAACACTATCTAGGAGCAGAAACCAATATTAATCATCGTTCGTTCGCATGTTTACATTTGGCGAACGTAAGATAGATGACCACATCGAATCTAAACTTTAGACCACTTATAACCTAAACGTCTAGATTGGTAATTGAAGGATCCTACTACATTTGTGTTTACATTTCGGTAAAAACTGATATTTTTATCAAATTAAATTATACGTTTACCTGTGTCAGTAGTGTTGTACCTACCTAAACCTATACAATAGTAGTATGAATTCGCAGTAGATATACAATACAGAATTTGCTGTTTACGGGTAAGTAGCTTTAAGAAATCCAAAACATCATCACGATGACGTCTTTTATTTTGAATAAAAGGAAACAGAGTCTGCACACGATTCAGCCTGCAGCTTCAATCCTATTTACTTACTTTTACTTTTACCACTACATAATTTTTACTCTCTCTTGAGCGTAACGCGTAAGGTAACGTTAAGAGAATACGTATTGTGAAATTATCCTGTGTGAAATGTTATTAAGTAGATTACTAATATTAATTCTTAATTCTTAATTATTTCTCTTATTAATTCTTAATAATTATTAATTCTTAATTAAGGCTTAATTCTTTTTTATTTTCTTATAGTTACTGATGATGGAATTAGAACGATAAAAATGTTTTTATTAATGAAATACTTTTTGTAAATAATGTGGTATCCAAAGTGTAATACGGTTTTATTAAGTCGTTATAAAGTATCCTTATATAACCCCTCCGCCTCCTGGCTCCCAAGTTGGTCAGAGCAGCGGGGGCGTTGAGTGTGCTGCTCCCGAATCTGGGAGGGCCGA
>DWNJ01002028.1:0-11061 GCA_018250275.1 Udranomia eurus
GGAGCCTATTCATTTCAAACAAACAAACAAACAAACAAAAAATCAAACCTTTCCTCTTTATAATATTAGTATAGAAGAGTAATTTTACTTGTTTTTTTATTATCGTAGCCGATAATATATACTTTGGAAACATAATTTAAATATTTAATTCTTGGCTAGGAATACAATTACGAATATGTTAATGATTTCGATTGTTAAAATAAGAATTGTGCAAAGATATCATAAGCATATCAACTGCAAAAAACTTTTGAATATATTTTGAAAGTATACTACTAGTAGTAAGAAAATAAAATTAATGAACGGAAGAATTGAAATGTATAATAAAGATATTAAATGTATTACGATAATATTTAGCACACTACGAATCTGGGAAAATTGTTTGCGCTTTCAGCATGTTGTACACCAAATGTGTACAACATGCAAATAAAATGTTATGATTATGTTGAAAAGAATCTGTCCTGGTTGTGACAAAGAAATCGTTACACCTTCTCAAATCATTTGCTTAGTTGGCCCTTAAGTATCTCCACACATTGAAATCCATCAACTTCCGATTAGTTGGCCGTTAAGTAGCCCTGTCCATATATTGAAAGTCATCAGGTCTATTCTCAGATTGAGACCATGTTCCGAATGGGGACAGAACTGGGCCCGCAGCCCGCGAACACATCTTCAAGGCAATATGCATGCCTGGTCGTTAATTTAAAGATTTACAAGTCACTGTTTAATTAAGATCTTGCAACGTGATTGTTACTGGAATTCTGATTACTAAACAACGTGTTTGTAAATATTAACTTTATTTTAATATAATTTTATTATAATCGGCTGTGGATTAGTAATAACTGCGTGACATAGAGGTCGTCTCACAAGGTTGAAGCCTCTTTATGATTATTTCGAAACTTTCCTATTTATTGTATTTAACAGAGGTATACCAAGAAATAGTGTTAGTTTGTATAACATCATTGGTATATTGAGACGCAAAAATTCTTTGTAGATGGTATTAGTAGTATGTAATTTATAATTATTCAATCAAATTAAATTATTTATTCATATGACAATCATTAATATTATTATTTTAGTATAATAGAAGTAGTTCATACTAATAAATTGCCGTTTATAAAAACAATGAGGGCCGCACAAATGTAACACAAATATTTGTAAACCTAGTAAGTAAACCTGGACAGCTACCAGGCGCACTTCGTACCGCCTCAAAATCTTTACCTGTCTCCGTCCCTGTCCCTAGTTGTTTTGGCCGACTTAACAGGTTGGAAACAGCGCCTTTTAATTTGTTATCTATGTTAGGTAGGTGTTACCAACAGACTAGCTAGCGTCGGTTGGAAGAGGCTTTGTCATTTTGGACAAAGCCATATCTGTGCAAGAATTTCATTAAAATCAGTCTAATAGTTTCAGATATTAGCCCGGACAAACATCGTGGTATTTTTATATATTACGGTAACCTATTTCCTGCCCTACGAACTCCTCTATCGTTCAGTGAAAGTTTCATCAAAATCGGTTCAGCTGTTCCAGAAATATCCCATACAAATAGAAAGATACATTCCCCATACAGACAGATAGACAAACAAGGATTTTAAGTCGGTTAAAATGGTTGTGTAATTTAAATATGTATCGTAAAAATAAAACATCTACTTTAATATAATAAACATTTACTTTGTTGTCTTACTTAGGTTAGGTACATATATGTGAACAAAGTTACATATATGTGAGAAATATAATTCAAATCTGTCCAGTAGTTTCAGACATCAGCCCGGACAAACACTGACATGAGATTTTTATATATTAAGATTTCAAATTACAGTTTGTGTAACACAATATATAGGTGTTTTCCTTTTCATTTGCCTTAGCTGGGGATCGATTTTTCTCAAAAACTAGAGTCAACCTTATGCAAACCATACTGTTATTGTACACAATGTTGCAATATTGTACAGACATTTCTTGTGCTTTGCAGTGTGTTTTGCAGCATAGCGAACATTGTGAAAATTACATCAATTCATTTCAATTATTTTTTAGAAAGCTTGCAAATTATTAATTCTTCAATTTAACTTTCAGTATAATTAGTGTATACTTATGTATGAAGCAAATACTAGAGATTGATATGGTGGATTTTTCAAGATTTGTAACCAACTGTTGCCTTTGTATTTGCTGCTTGCCAATCTATCCCTCAGATAATAACTACCTAGATTGTATTTCAGGCAGCAAAGAACTCACAATGCTGGCAGAGTTGCGTCGCCTCAAACACCTTGATGTCTTCTGCCGGACTGAGATGATGGGACAGCCTGCCTTGTCCGTAGCTACAAAGGTGTCGTCTCTCGTGATCAACGAACCACTGGCCCCAGGGTTTATGCGCGTTCTCTCGAAGCGTGCCAACCTAAAGGGGCTGCACATGTACGGACGCGCCGGGAACTACCCGAGAGAGGAAATGCTGCAACTGATCAACAGCCACGCAGACAAGTTTGAAGATCTAACTCTTCGGTGCCCCACACTAACAGATGCTGAGTGAGTAGGCAATTGAACTTGCTGTGCCTGTGGCTGATTAAGTTCCGAAATTAATTTTTCATCCTCTTAGGGAATATACAAATTCCTTTCTCATAGTGTGTTAGTGAGTCCTTAATTAGTGTATGCACAGCGATGATGAATTAGTACATATCTCATAAGTACAGTTTTTTATCGATTCATTTTCTCTTAACATAACATTATACTTTATATTATATTTCATATTTGCTGTCTACTTGTTGCCTAGCTTTCGCTCGCACGATCTACATTTGCATGGTTGTTTTTTTTACAGAAAACGAGTGTCCTATCTAAAAAAATAATCCCATGTAAAAAGTGTGACGTAAATCTATCGTTAACTCTTTTTTTTTCACATTATTTCAAGACTTTAAATTAGGGCTAATTATTTTCTTGTATTTTTGTCTTGGCCTATTGAGACTTTAATCGGTGATCGATTAATATATTAAAACAGCTTACAATGAGGTTCATAAAGTGTATTTGTTTATGAGAAATATTTGCGAAAAACCGGCTAAATGCGAATAATGTGCTCGTAGCATAGCAATATTTCTGTAGTAGTGATTAAACTAATTTTCTTAACCTTATGACTCAATAATTATCTGAACTAATTGTATGTTTTCTAAATTATCTGTGAAATATATAAGTACGGAATTTTTAGTTTCCCTTAAATTAGTTAGTCGATACATATTAAACCTGATTTTAAAGTAAAAAATAAATTATAGTTTCAATAAAAACCAAAGAAACACGCTATTAAATGAGAACTAGGGTGTAAAAAAGGTATATGATACGGCCCGTTTGATTACAAGTAACAAAAATACCGGCTGACGAAAAAGATTGCTTCCAACTCAGCGCTTCTAATTTTAAAATATAATCACAAGCAGAGAGGGTCTATCTTCGTTATTTATGCATTGTACCGGCGCCGCTTAGTCGGAGGTACAATATGTACATATATAGTTATATGGAAGCCCGGTGCCTTGTCATTGAAAGTATCGATTTAGAGCTTTTTATAGAAGCTGCACTCGTGTTACTCGGAACGGCGTAGTTTGTTGTTGTTCACTTTAACGATGTTATATGGGAATAATTGGCTTCGCATTATCAACAACCTTTAATAACAACCTTAGGTTTTGCCTGCGGTTCTGCCTGAGTTATATGTATAGTATAACATAAACAACATTAACCTTTTTTACATCATGTTGACGGATAAAGACTACTGTGTCCTTTCCTGAATCTCCATAGCAAATTTCATCCAAATTGATTTAAGTGTAAAAAGATAACAGAGTGATAGTTACTTATTCATTTATATTATTAGTTTGGAATAATAAAATAAATTGCTCTGCCGATCCTTTACTGGACGCGGTATCTGAGTCGGAGTTACATAGTTTATGGTATTGAGGTAGCAAACAATCATGCAGTCTACCTAATGATAGATGGTCACTGGCGCACATGGACTTGCCCAAGAGTTTGAGTAACATGTTTGGTCTACAAACGATTTGTTGCTACCACTGTGAACTAAGTTGAAATGCTCTAGTAGCAGCAACAGTAGAAACTTCATGTAGTGTTCACTATATACATCTATACATTTAATACATTTGTAAGTGATTCATGTCTGTACATGGAAGATATCTAAGAGAAAGCCATTTTAGGGGTCTTTATTTAAGAGTAGAACCCAAAAAAATATTTATGGCACTTTTCTGTTTGTTTGTCTGTGCGTTTGTGCACGCTAATCTCAGAAACGGCTTTATTTATCAGACCCTTCAAACCAGAACACAACAGCAAAAACACTGCTGTTATACAGCAGAAATAGTGTGGCGGTGGGGCCTCCGGAGGCCGTAAAACGTTCTACCACCTTCAATAGTACATAATAAATTAAGAGTATATGGAAAATTTAGGATTGAAACTCAACAAGAATTCTTAATATAAGAACAAAACTTAGGTATGTACTTTAGTTAATGTCCTAGAAACAGAACCGAAGACAATTATTTAAACGCGTTAAAGTGTTTCTTAATACCTAATCTTTTTAAAATGTCCTTCAATTCCAAAAACCTATTAAAATGTCCCTTAATTCTTAAATCTGTTAAAATGTGCCTTAATTCCCAAAACCTGTTAAAATGTTGTGAAATTCCTAAAACCTTAGAATGTTCGCCTTAACTCTGTATAGCATGTAACTATCTACCAACTGAGAGCTTATGTTCAGCTGGAGTGCATCCAGCGCTAAGCTGCAAATTGTTTAGAGCTATTTAGCAGACTGTTTAGACGTTGTACGCGTCAGAACCGTTTAAGAGACGCTGTTTTTCATCACAGATAATTCTTTAATTTTCATAAATTAAATTAAATTTTCAAGTAACACTGGTTAATTGTTAATAATAATAATAATGCTACATTATTCGTAGTAAGGATATATACCTAAGATTGCATCGTAAGTGCCTTGGACACAAGTGGTCCCGCGGCTCCGCCCAGTAGCAAGAAGCAAGAAGTGGCAAGAAGCAACATGGTGAGGTTTTTAGTGGGTTGGAGCCCCACATAACCCTCCGCCGGCCCTTGTGGCGGAAGGGTATCCGTTCCGGATTTTCCTGACGTAAAAAAAATTATTATCAACACTCACACTCGTGAAGAAAAGTAAATTTAACTTATTCAAATCCCCCCGAATCCTTCAATCGGTAGTCCGAGCACACGGGTCGTCATAATACCAATCGCACAATTAAAATTCATAACAGCAATAAAACTTCTTTCTCCCCTACGCCCGCGACCATGACATCATATTTAATACGGTACCATAGAAATAGGAATGTTGCTAAAACGGCAGTAAAACATTTTTGTTTCGAGACCGTTGTGACCAGTGTCCGCCATTACTCTTTGTTTGTCTGCTTTATTATTTTATCATTATCTGTCGCGGGTAAACAATTTTGATACTAAAAAGTTGCGCAGGAAGGCCTGTTGGATAATAAAATTTTAATGTTATTTATATGTGTACTGCGATGTCACCCGACAGAGACTTTTTTTTACGTCAGGTAAACCCGGGACGGGGCCTACCGCCACGGGGCCGACTGAAGGTTTGCCGGACTCCATCTGACCAAAAACCTGATGGTGTTCCACCGCGTCACTGCAGGGGAGTCATGGGAACGCTTGCGTACACTTCCGCGACTCCTCCAGTGGCGTCCGGTAGAGCCGGACCCTCCTCGGGTCCCGCCAGAGGCTAACTATTATATAAGCATTTGTGCATATGGCGCGACTCTCCCACCCACAATGCCTTTCTAATAATATTATCTTTTTTGAACAACATTGAGGTAGCAAACAAGCATACAGTCCATTTGGGGGTAAAGGGTCGCTGCTGTTCATGTTTTCCAAGCGTCACAGCTGTAACCAACCCAAGACAGGATCAAAGTTCTTTCTTAGGTCGACCACAAATGCGTTGTCACCCATGAGGCCTAAGGAACGCCACGGTTAAGTGTATTTACCAGAACACACTGTTGTGTTCTTAAGAGCACTGCTGTTATAAGATAGAAATCGATGTAGCGGTGGTGCCTCCAGAGTCGAACTACTAAAAGATTTACCACTAAAGTATCTCTTTTCGATCTTTACCAAACCCATGGTATAATATTTCACTCTCCCGAATTTGATTCGTCTTCGGGGCTCACATCCGCGAACGATTTGAATACGCAATGATATACGTGACTTTAGTGAAAGGGAATTTGAATACATCGACCGTTTATTACTTTATTGTTCGCGTACATTGTTCCGCGTCTCGGAGATTCTTTACGCCTCTCGTATTTATCACGCTACGCGTTTGAAAACTTGTGTTTGCATCAATAGGTTACGTATTAAAAATACTATAGAATATTTTGAACAAAGAAACGGTTGATTTATTCGAACTATCCATGTGCCTATCTAATACGAAATGTTTTTTGCCGCAAACATTGAAACAAGCACGAATCGATCGAGTGAGAGTTAGGGTGAGAGTAGTAGCGACCTACTACTCTCACTCTAACTCTAACTAGTTATTTTAGCTAACTATAGCTTAGGTATATTTTGTTAAGCGTTTTCTCTAGTTAGGAATAGTTGAAACTGATATTAAAATACAGAGAAAACGGTGTAAAAGGCTGTGGATAATTTTATATATTTATAATTGTACATAATTACGTCCTCTCCTTTATAATTTTACATTGCAAAGCCGCGTTAAAGGTAGTGATTTCGGTGTAAAGTTTATATCGTATTTCAGATAGCGATTATAATAATATTGCAAATCTCATTTAGGCAGTAAGTTGGCCTCATAGTAGGATAATTTTTATGAGCGTCTTAGGGTCGTGTATGTATGTCCCAAGGAAAATGACGTGAAGGTTTTGTGTGGCCAGGAAATAATCTTATATAATACGATAATTAACATTTACGCTCGAAACGCGCTTATCCCCGCAGCCCGTGTAGGTCGTATGCGATCGCGCAAGGTAAGCAACGTCGGACGCGGTCAGTAACTGGATGGGTCTGACCTGGATAGTGGCATTTCCATGTGCGTTTCCGTGCTTCGGAGGGCACGTTAAGCAGTCGGTCCCGGTTGTTACCGATAGATAAGTTATTTTTTTTATAACTGTGAGGTAGCAAACGAGCATGCCCATGGACACTTGTAATACCGTACCGAAGTTCTTTTCTAGGTCGACCACAGATCCGTTGTCTTTGAGGACAACGTTGGAGCTCGTTTGCTACCTCAATGTTATAAAAAAATCGCTTTCTCTATGGCCACACATGTCAAGCTAGTCGCTGATACTAATTCACTGGTTTTACGGGAGTCTTATCCGTCGTGTAAGCAAGATGCAAGTTTGGGTTCCAGATAACGCTTACGTAGACAAAACTAAGTAATAAAATGACAGAGTTAACGTAGTGTGAACAGATTCGGAAGGTACGGGTTCGAATTAGTCCTGTTTGTTTTAAGGAAAATCTAAGTTACTATATGGTGAGATGTTGACTTTGGACCGAGTTCGAACTTCTACCTCCGCTGCGCTTACCGAGTTCAAAATAAGAAGATCTCAACTGTAATCGTCACAACATAAATCTCCACGGTTTTCTGATCCTATTATTTGTTGTATGTGTATCCATTGTTTATTAATGCATTATTTATTAAATAATATAACGTCTTTAAGTATATCTCCCTGACCACACCCTTGAAGGGTGTACCAGAACCAGCCAGAACACTGCTGTTATAAGGCAGAAATAGGTGTGGCGGTGGTGCACCCGGAGTCGAACCGTAAAATGTTCTACCACCTTTTATTATAGCCAAGTTGACTACGTTTAAATTAGTCGACACACACACACACGCATACACATACATGTAAAACACATACATAGTGTGTACTTATAATATTTGCCATTGAACATTTGTATTATTAAGACAGTTGGTATATAACGACGGTCTTACTCAACTAGATTAATAAGCATGTAAAATTTATAAATTAAAAAATGTTAGGTTGAATTTTTCAATGATGTTTTAATATTCTTAAATTTAAATAATTGATTTCGATAATAATACTATCCTGCTATTCAAATCCTGAACCAGAGTGGGTTAAATTCATGCCCGGTATGCCTACTCCGCTATTCAGTAGAGTAAAGAAACTTACTCGTAGTTCCACGGAAGAGTTACGAGCCCGTAGCATCGTAGCGGTACACTACGCCAATAAAAGAAACTAAATGCCTAATCAAAAACAAACATTCCGTGACTCTAACCAATAGAATTGTCATCGCAAATCATCCCGTACCGTAAGCGTATGGCCGGAAAAGCGAAAAAAAACCAACCGTATTGTTTCTACTAATAAAAAGTTCTAATAAACATGCAACTAAGCTACGGGCTTCCGGGCAAATAAAACATAAAAATATATCCTATTTTCATAGGGCGAGGGAGACCCCCCCGTGGGGGTGGGGGCCCCCATCTGCGCAAAAACCCAAAAACATCGAAATGAAAATGAGTGTAGCAGGGAGGCAGGGAGACTGTGTTGGTAATTCATTTTTAACATTAAGCCTGTGTGAGTTTTTAAAGTACAGTCGATCGCATTATGCTAATGTGTAGTTTTGGCGAAAATTTGACCAAAATTATGATTACGCAAATTTGTTGGCGTGTTTCGTGTTTAGTTGTGGTATAATGAAGCTCTCAGAAGTGAGCTAGGTTGACTGTACAGCGAGATATAAAGAAATGATGGTATTACAAGGCTGTCCAATGAAATAATGAAGTAAATACTAGAAACTTACCTTGCGTACAAAATCTTCGTGTCAACAAGTGGATTAAATTAATTCATCACTTAGATAACCTGTTTTATATGTAACTTAGGTCTTAAACTCTTTCATTTGAAGAACGTTTTAGAGTATATTATGACAATAAATTGTTTAAAGACTTAGATTACCTAGGACACAGGCTAAATAATGTATCTTTAAAACGACTTTAGGATGCAAACAGTTTATAGAGACGCCAACAAGTGATGTCCATTTGTCTTGACAGCCCGTCCAATCCTGAAATACACACAGTTACTTCGTAATACTAACAAATTCTACATTCTGAAGTACTCACAAAAATTGTATAGTCTTAAACAAAGTTATACAACAATATATTTTCATTCTCTACCATTGTTTGTTGTATAAATCAATAGTTGCGTTTGTGCTAGCAATTCAATCTAACTTAATAGAGCTTAGTTTGTAAATAGTTAAAGTTTCGGTTTACGACGTAAAGGTATTCAAAACGTTGACGTTCAAGTTATTCTAGTAGTTCTTACGAATTGATCGCTATTTTATGTTACTGTCAAATTTATATTCTAAGGTATGCACAGAGTAGATACTTTACCCACTATTATTGGGTACTAACATTTATAATTTTTTAAATTTGATTCGAAATTTAAAAGCGTAAAACGTGCTATTAATAACTGAAGATTATACGAGTAATTTAAAAATAGAACAAATGGCTAATTAATTTGGCAAAGTTGCCAATTTTTTTCTAATACGGAATGCTTAGCTCGAGTGTACGGGGTGCGAGCTCGCATTGTGCGCCCCTACACACACCTACACGCACTAGCGTGAACATAAAACGCAATTTTGTATTAGATTTAATTTGAGTCGCACACAGCGGCGCGCGTTAGACGAGTGTGCGTGCGGAAGTGTGCCCACTTCCTACGCACAAATTGATTACGATCGTCGACGAAGAGAGAAATTTGCATACACGTGGAGGATTTTTTTCCTCTTTCTCTCTGTGTATAAGAAAAAAATTATCAATCCATCTCCCGTTGGATCGCATTAATTTCCCGTAGACTTGTGTCTTTTTTCCGACAGTCGGCCGAGGTTGAGCCGTGCGTTCGGGCGGTCGGTCGGGTCCGCGCTAAAGTTCGAGCGAAACGTAAGAGTTCGGGACATGTGTGGCTCGAAGACGTTTGGAGGTGCATGCGTGATAGTTTGTGGGCATAGTGCAGGTGCAGGGCGGCTTTCGGTGCAGTAGAGGCGCGGCCTCGCGCCGCGGCGCCACTCCGCCGAGTGAGCGCCCGATTTAAAAACTATACGAACGAACCCGCGCAGCGAGAACCGTAATACCACCCCCCGCGTAATGATTTTTTGGCGATGAATTTATATTCGCGCGCGAGCGGTGCCACTTTTTCGACCCCCCCACCGACCCACCCCCCGCTCATTAACGCAACCCAGATATGCAATTCTGATCTTTGACGAGGAGGCTGTAGTGTCGGCGGGCGCCTCGCCGGGAGAGGTGCCCCGTTTTGTTTTTTCCCGCCCGGCTTCATTATTGATGGCATCGGGACGGTAATGCGGAAGCATGTGTGAACGTTTCATTACAAAAGGTGGACGCGGCTCGTGTTAATATTGCAGACCGGCCGGACCCGACCGGACGGGTGGACGCTTCCGAAAAAAAAGAGGAATTAAAAATTAACAAAAAATTAAATAATACTTAGCCGCAATTAATTCGTAATAAGGGTTCGGTCTTCAAAATTTCCCAAGTGCAATAGCGGGACGGTCGCGCGGAACTATTCGGGCGCGCGTCGGAAAAGTTTCGGTAGAAGTTCGCAAAGTTTCTGGCACGTGTGTGGACACGGCGTGACGGATCGGCCACGCTGTTGATACGTTTTCATTGGACATTCCGCCTTCCGATTTTGAATTTTTGCCGGTGAAAAAAATATATCGTAGCGCGCGTTCGAGTAATTTTGTCAGCACTTCGTTTGTTTGTTTCGTTCTTAGTGATCTTTGGCCGGACATTGACTCGCAGTGACTTTGAAGTTTGTTGACTATTTGTTGAACTTTTCCGGTGCAGCTACGGTGCTACGGTCGGCCGACAGGTAAGTAGTTAATTCGTAAACACTTTCCGACTCTGTAACTCACCAACAGTGACACTTTACAAAAATATACAATTTTAAATGTCCATACCTATTTTTTATAAATATTTTAATAAATTAGAAACCGTTTAATACAATGCAGAGATATTTAATTTTAAAACGAAGTTTCTTTGTAATATTGCGTTCTACTTAAAACAAAAGTGTATAATATATAAAATAAAAAGTGATCGTTGTAAATATA
>DWNJ01002029.1:0-11059 GCA_018250275.1 Udranomia eurus
TTTCTTTCTCGTTTATCTCAAAAACTACGGACCTACTTTAGAAACTTTTAAATAGGAATATATAAAGAAAATCGCTTAGTATGCACAGAAGCCTAGCACCATTTCTTATGTAAAAGCAATCAGTAAAGTTGCTTTAATTCTATGTAGTGCGATGGTGGCAATATTTTGTTCGAAATCTTATCAGTGTTAGAATAATAGTAATGTAGCTCAAATCTCATTACGAAGTGAATTTTCTATAATCTGTTCCGCTTGGATAAACCAATGATATATACCTACTGATGGACGATTTTTGGTGGTGAATTGTTCGCATCGTAAAGCACCTACAATCTGGAATAGATCACCTTTTACAAAGTCTTTATGATATAGGTAAACAAACTTTCATTTATAACCTTTATTTACGTACTTTTGTTTTGTCTTTTTCATTGAAGTTAAACCAAATCGGGCAAAGGCCAACACGTTAAAATGCCGTACGCTGTTTACAATATTTACTTATGAAGTCTCATGAGTATAACGTATGTGGTACATGCGTGGGATCCACCTGTCGCGGCGCGTTCGGACAGCTCAGGCGTTCGACCAATTGAAAATCTTACGATCAAAAATAACTGCAGTTATTTTATCTAAAATGGAAGCTTCCTAACTTATTATTCTTTAAAAAAAGGAAATAGTTATACACCAGTGCTACTTATTAAAACGTCACGGATAATAGGTTCGATTTTAAGATTCAACAACTAGTTAATGTCTAATTTTATTTGTTTGTAATAGGAGCTGATATAAATAGTAATATTTACCATTTTGTAAATATTAATAACGTAAACAGATTATATTTAAACGATTAATCGAGCTTTCTCGCACAAAGTTAGTTAGTTGGTTCAAATTGTTACTAACACTTTTTCTTATTTGAAAGTAGACGGCAGCTATTGCCGTGGGCAAAGCCTAATTTGATATAAAATCTGTGCACGAGCAATTTTATCTTTCGGCTTATTATAATGCTAACCGTTAATTATTTATCTATGCGTTAAGCGCAGTGGGCGACGACTTCCGTCTCGCCGCTCTGAGCTTCACTAAAACTTAGCTTCTAATTACCGCAAGCCGACGTTTTATGTTTCCTTCAACCATTATTTTAATTAATTCTTACATCGCTTATCTTTTCTCACGCATTATTGTGGTTGATTTGAAGATGTCAAAGTTCAAACGATATTAGCGTAAGATGCATTCACGTGAGATTTACCATGTTCTGATTTAAAATTCGAATGACCTTAAATGTTATTACTAAACTCATTCTTTCCTTTGCTCCATCTTATTCCTCAGAATTAGCCCTCATTAATTCCAAGAACCAAGTTAAACTATAAGAAATGTCAACATTGAATTACTTTTTATCGTTTTTAAATGTTTTAGTTTTTTTGTTTAAAATGTATTATTTTTTGTATACTTAACATGCCTAGTTGAGCTATTTTGCAATTATGAATACATAATGCCTGATAATTAACATACATAATAGTTAATTAAGAATAATTGAATTTGTCAAGATGTTTATGGCTTGTTAGAATGAAAAATGTTACGAGTATTATTAAACATTACGTTTGTTGCGATATAAATATGTATTGTTGATATTGTTTTTTCGCGGCCTTTACAAAAACAGATAGCTATTTTTCACAAGCTCGTTCGTAAGATCTGACTTCCTGTTGTTATAATGTCAATCATGAATTAAGATTTCCTGTTTATTAGACATTTAAATTAAAGATTCTCGTTAAATTTGAAATCGACATACAATATGACGTACTGTTGTTTATACATTTTATTATTTTAGCACGGAATTTAACGCTTTCTCGGCTCTCAAAGAACAACAGTCTTCAACATAACATGTCGATTTACTCGTAGAACCCTTAACCAACGTGAAAGAGACATACTCATGGGCATTTACGTTTAACGGTCTGCAACCCTTTATGGTACAACAATAAGGATGAGCTGCGATGTCACCCTTCTCCGTGGGTTGAGCTAGCGGTAAGTGTGGGGCTAGCGGCCGAGCGCAGTACCGAGTTACGCCGCACCCGGACCGCACCGTCGCCAGCCACGCACTGAGCCATCGACCACGAATCCGTTCCGATCAAACCCCCGGCCAAGAGGGTGGACTGGACATCGCATTGTGCAAGTGACCCCTGCCGGACGAAACTGTTAACTGACCGCGGTCCACTAGCGACATGCGAAACGCCCTCGGCCGGTGATCTGGGTTTGGGAGGTGCGACAACCAGGTGACCAGTACTCGACTCGCTCAGCAGGTACCACAGTGAGACTCAATCACTCTTAAACATCGCTATACTCATAACAATTTGCATAGTAATAATGTTCATACTAAATCAATAGTTCAGATCTTACTATTGAATTATCAATAATATTTTTATTTGTGTAGAGCTTTAGCTGAATGGGCAATAGATAGAATATGAAATATGATACTTTATGAAAAGTCACTTCGCATGATACCTTTGCGATGTTATCTGGACATTGTAAGGTTGAATGTTATTATTATTGCTCACACTTAAGAGCGTGTTACGTCATGGCCAAATTCGGCGATACCGAACCAACCCAATTTACATTTTATTATGAAACGCTGATCTCTTTTAAATTAACCGCGAATTTGTACCTACTACACCTAACGGATATTTGTTTTAATGAGGTTTGATTATAATATTATGTGTTTAGTATATCTCCTATAAACTCCTCGAGATTTCCATTTACGACTGATAATTAGGTAGGCATAGGTAACATTTCCGTGTTCAAGCTTACACGGCGCTCGTCAACAAATTTATTGCGAGTTTGACCGTGAGACCTCAAGCGTAGCTGTTTTTTTGCTTAATGTGTTATTTATTAAAATTTGATTATAAAAAATCGAAGTTAATGCTATGAGCCGGCGTTCGTGTAACATTTTTAAGTATATCGTATATTTGTATCGTGTTATCCGCTGTGCGGATTGTTATGAGAATATATTTGTTGAATAAAACTACAAAACTACTTTAGGTATTTGCCATTCTAACTTCATAACTACACTCATAATAATGCATTAAAACGTGTCTACGTAATACCTCATTGTTAACTCAATTTGATTAATATTTTGTTACGCTATTTATACTAAGTACAGTCTGGTAGAGCTAGAGTAAATTAATTGACAACGACAACGGCTGGCAAATCAAATGAATGACAATAATCATGTTATAATTCTTAAATCGCCTTAATGTTTCTTAATCTATTTTAAAATGATATCATTTCTATCATATTTATTTGACATTACTTTCACTAAATTGTATCAGCATGGACTAATAGGTTTAAAAGCTTGACTATTTGAGACTTTTTACTCTATGTGCGGTATCGACGAGCTGCTTCGACATCTTGTAGAATTAGCTTATTTTTTGCTAGAAAAAAATATTCCTACATAAAAAATACCCAAATGTGAGATATATTGAAACATCACGTAATGTGGATGGAGACCAAAAGAGCCGCTAAAGTGTCAAATGCTCGGGCCCAGGTACCCGTGTACTACGACATACATTAGAATAGTATTTTCGATTGTCAAATATTAGTTATGGCGGCGGTCGTTGAACAAACAAACCATGTTTATTTCTCTAAAAACGTTGACATCGGCCTGCGGCCACTCACATTTTTGTTTAGCTAATCATTGATTTTTTATTTACTCCCCTAGTGTAGTTGTACAAAGACAACGGCATATAGCATTTTCTCACCGAACGGCAATCTTGTAGTTGGACAAAGATTTTTTTAAATATCTAAACAGTGTTAAGTGTATTGCTTAAGAGAAAACGGTCCGTTCGAGCAGAGATAGAGGCACTCTGGCGGTGTCGTGTTATGTCAGATTGAATACAAGAGATAAAATTAAAAACTAATGTTCGCTCAAAACTTTTCACAATCACCAGCGAGGGCAATAAATAAAGCTTCGGCCAAGAACGGGAGCAATTAATATGGGTGCGCCCGAGTCGCGTGAAAGTGGCCGCCGCCGACCATGTGTGGACCGAGCCACGTGTCCGCGCCGACGCACACCGGCCAACAAATTTATAGATATGTATTATCTTATGTAACTTCAACTCTGATCTCTGTACGCAGTGCAAGACACGTATCGTATGTGACAATCTTAAATGCCAATAATTTTGAATTAGATGTGGAAAATACCCGTATCACGTAAACATTTAGTACAGTAAGGGACAATATACCTATAGATTTACGACCGTTTGTAAATGATTCATGGAATTTATATGTATGTGTGTTATTTATATTTCCCGAGAACTACAACTTAAGACGTTTGCGATATCGTAAAGGTTTAAAGGGCGTTGAGGGCACGCTATCTATACATATTTAGCAACTTATGCTACGAATATGGAAGCTGTTAAGGACGCTTTTTTCCTCGCCACGACGAGTATCCGTTCTTATCACACTAATCCATTGCGAACCGGAATAATACTGTTACTTTATGGAATAATACTGTTCAAGATAGCATGAACTATAACCAGATATGAACTGATCTTTTAGTTACGAGAAACGGGGCGAGTAATCTCCTAAGGATATTTAATTCTACGATAGCTTAACTGCCAAAACCACCTTGACAGTTATCTAGTTCAGTATGCTTGGAACTTAATTTATTTGTTTTAATCGTTTTGTATCTTATATTCAATAGAACAAAGGTAAACTTCCTGCTAAAGTCATTCTAAAGACCAAGACATGATGCTAAATACTTCCACGCACTCAGGCTGTTCTCCAAACCGCCGGAACTAAAAAGTTTAATCCTTGATGGACATCTATCTACTGCTGCAAAACAAATATGTGAGCATTATCCATGAATATGTAATAACGTCTGTATACGTAATCGTTAACATGGCTGCCAATGTAAATTGCGATATGAATAGCTAAATAAATCTAACAATTTCCTAGGTGAGAGTATGTGGGCTTGTGAGAAACAGTATTCTTATAACATCATAGATATCTTACATTTTGCATTGTATATAAATCTTTATAATCATAGAGTGAATTGGCAGATTTATGAAGTTAGGATGAACTACTGGTAAACATACGCAAAGAGTGGACGGCTGATTCATGCCTACTGAATGCATTGTGGCTACGGGCTACGCGCCGTAGATCATAATCGGACGAGTATTTATTGGTGCGCGAGCTTTCTAAAGCTCTGCCTGTGCCTCGTTCAAGCTCAATACTCACGAATGTCAAGTGACACGCAATGTTATGTGGCGTATTTTATTGCGTCTCCAAACTGTGGGCTTAAAGTCGTGACTATGGGATTGTATTAGAATGAAAAAAATATAATATATAACACGACGCAGCCACTGCTGTTGTCGTTATTATATATCTATAACTATTATTTTCTTTAATTCCCAACAACATTTGGATTTTATTTTTAGAAATTGTTCTATAATTTATTTTAAGTACACATTGAGAGTGTTATTTTTCTCTATCTCAATTACTCGAAACAATCAAATATTTTCGTTTATCGAAACAGTTACTTTCCAAAACCATATGTTTATACATTTAATATAAATAAATGCTTGTGTTTTATCAGTCACCTGTACCTGCGAGGAGCAGAATTAAAGCTGAGGAGTGCTGGGGAATACGTACAGATAAGATTAGGTAATTTAGATAATTCACGACCAAAGATTATTTTATCTTAATAGTCACCGAAAGGTCTGGCATAATGACGTGGAATGTAAAATTTATGACTTTCTTTTAATTCCTAGAAATAACTTTTAATTCAAACATTCATGTTATTAAATCTTTTGAATATCTCACATGTTTATGTGCATCATATAGACATAAAGACATGAATTAATTAACGGTTAGATACATATGTCTACGTAGGCGGCCCGTCATAAAATTAGAATGTTCCTATGAATTGTGGTATTGTTAGGTATTTAGGCGCACTTAAGTAGTGCTAATATATACGACAAAAGGTTTATTAACGCGACTGTCGTTTCAAGTGCGTATGTTAAGTAATAAAATATTTTGTCGCTTTCAGGTTACAAACGGTATAACGTTAATAATACTAACTTATTCTACTCGTTTAAAGGAGCCAATATGATTAGTTTGCTAAAATGAATCCTTAATTTGTGCCGATTTACAATATAAGCCGGTAACAATATTCGTATTATTAGCAATCACCGCGGTCGTACAATGCTAACGCGTCCATCAACAAGCGGGCCTAACTGATCTTGACACTTGCGCGTCTGACGGTTACTAATATGATGCATCGTGACAAACGCAGAGTAGTGTAACATACAAACTTCGTATGTCGATGTGATAAACCGAATCAAAATTAGATGGCTGATTATGATTGGTGTGTAATAACATCTATGATATCTTTTCCGTTATTTAATCTTATTACCTAATGATGGAGTTAATGATTGCAGAATACACAAAACAATAGAACAAAATACATTGTATTTTGATCCGTAATCGAGGAGTTACTATACATTTACATTGTTCTAAAATCTTTGCTTATCTCTCTAAGATCTCTATTATAGAAGTAGAAATTTTCCTGTACAAAGACAATCAAATTTATGATTAGATACTTATAATACTCAGCTTGAAATATTTAAGTAAGTCGCGAAAATTGCAATACAGAAACGTAGTCACCTTTCTAACAGTAACTTTAGTAAAACGCATAGTTCAAAAGCGAGTAGAAAAAAAAATTAAATTCAAAACTACGTATATCAAAGTGTGTCATTCGCAGTAGATGGTTGAATGTCGAAGGGAGCCCGGTACCTGCCGAGAGCGTGTGAAGTCCGGCGCAGGCAGGGGGCTCGGGACACAAAGCTATATTCAAATGCGCCTCTGGACGTGGCTCGCATGAATGTACATTACCCTATGACCATATTATTTTTAACATGCGAAGATAATAGCTCATCGGGTGATTCTTAATTTTTTGTCGCTTGCCTACATGCAACCCCTTATTACGGTTTGCAATGCTTTAGGGCTTTTGTTGAACCGACATGTGTTGTCATTAGGCAATATTTAAACCAAATGTTGCTTGTGTACATATCTTGGAAAATCAATCTAATACCTATAATAAAATTACGTACTTTCCTTATTAATTATCACCACACATTTTAATACAGTAAATATTAATTAAATTTTCATTCTATAATAACGACTGGTAAACATAACAAGAGCCTTTAAAGGTATCATTACTAAATAAAAAATAATAATCACCACCGGCTTACTGATTATCTATAAATAAACTATGTTAGTGCATTAATCACCAAGTACAACACTCGACTGTTCTTCTAAACTGTTATAGTTGCGCAGTTTTTAAAGCTTACAAAAACTTCTCACGTATTCCACGTGTGTTAGATAATACAGGAATAAACAATAATGTTTTGTGAAGCTTCGCCCAGAGGCGCCAGCCGCAACCGGTGCTTATGACACTTCACCCTGTAATTTGGCAATCAGCTTTTTACCACCGACCTGTACGCTGTGCAGCTATTGTGACCCACGAACGTACGTAGAGCCCAGCTAGCCCGCTGCGTCTGGGAGCCTGTAATTTTGCGGTTATTCGCAAGTGTTTATTACATTATAGCGTTGGCATTACCTCCATATAATTATTGGGAGTATTTTACACAGGCGTGCGTTTACAGTATTCAAGTGAAAAGCTTTTATTAATAATGAGCGTTTAAAGTTCGTTACTTTGTATCGGAATGATGCTAAGATGGTATAACGGTAAAGATCTTGCAGCAGGAACGCTTTTGGCGGGGAGAGAACGGATCATGGCTCGTCTTCTTTCACACGGTGAACACACTTGACCGTTTGTCTCTCGAGTAATTATAAAAGGAATTTGCAACCCCACAGCCTTATTGTGTTTTCACCCTTTCTTTGGCCTCTGTCCATAAGCGTTATAGCGGCCCATGATAATGTCTCACCGGTTCAATGGGGAGATACGTATTGTTTCGCAGCCTCCGAGGGTCCTGCCGCGAATTTATGCTCGCCTGTCATAACAGAATGAATTTACGCATTGTGAATCAATACAACGATTTCATCTATAGACAGCTATTGTTTCTGGGCGTCGAACTTACGTAACGTATCGGGATACGACGGTAAACAGAAAGTGTGTTGCTTTTTTATTTGAAACAATGGAGCGTTTGATAGTAATATACATGTTTGCGTAATGTTCGTTTGTAACAAAAAAAACTTTCCAAATAATATTTCATAATAACGAAATTAATGTTAGGTTGGGGAGGAAACGTTTTATAAGGGCGATATTTAGTGTCCAATAGCCTGGTGTTTACACTCGATACTGTAATTTCATAATTCAAGCGTTTAAATGCATAGCTCTTCGTGAGCGTTCCGAAAAAAAAAACGAAGGCTCGCGGGAGCGGCCATTACGGTCCTTAAAATAACATCGTACGTTTAAGTTAATGACAGACACACCGACAAAATGCACTTATAATTGCTTATACAAAGAATTTTGGCGAAAAATGATTATGTACATGGTTCGCGGTTATGTTATCCCACGGGATTTTGGTGCAAATAAAAGTGAAAGAATATCGTATCAATAGTACTATCTACCATTTAATATATTTGTCTTTAGCAAAGACCGCAAGAGTCAAATATTACTATTACTACTACATTGACTAAGGTTTCCTCTTCGAACGATACGAAGGTAGGTAACCTTCGAGTATTATAATTTATTATTACCTAGCATTTCAATATATATCAATATATTTGTTTAAAACATAATTGTTTAATAAAACGTAGTATAGTAACGTTTTATTAAACAATTATGTTTTAAACAAATATATTATAACTATTTATACCTACCTATAAATTAGATGTTAGTTTTTAGTTGAAAAATATAGGTATGTTAAATATACCTATACCTATATATTTTTTAATTCTATCGTTTTAGATTTACTTTTGAACCTGCAATTGTCATAAATATATTTATTTATATCGCTCATGAACTAAGACGGAAATAGCTATTATAGAGCACAATAGTAGATAGCAAAATAATAATATTGAACTTGAATATTAAGGGTATTTTTTATATATTGTTAACGCTTAAAGTATTAAAACTTTATATGAATACATAAAGTAAGACATATACCTATGAATTCGTGTCTGTAGTAAATGGATAGAAGGCCATAATCGAAGTTGTATATTTGCATAATTGTACGCACTAAGTGTACTAATATCTACATAAAATTGCGTATTTTTCCAGGGTTCTCGACGCTTGAATCCCGTTTAACATCACCTTAATCGAATCCAGTACTACTATTTAAACCATGTTGTGTTTTTGAGCTAGAAGCAATACCATATTATGTAGATATTTTCACCAGTACAGTGGAATCTTCTTGATTTACCGCGTTAGCTCGTTTCCTAGTGTTAACCCGCCTGTACCTACAAAATTTAAAACCTAAAATAATTTAACTCTTTAAAACCATGTTAAAAAAATTAAATAGCAAAATTAATTACTGGACTGAAAATAAACTCCATATATTGTTTAATCCACATAAAACATACAAGCGCCTTGACATAAACATATAGTAAACATTGTGTATCAGATTATTATGTCTATGATTAATGCATGAACTCGTATTATTGAACGTACGCTTAAGCTATGAAGGCAATTAAAAATGAACTATCTTAATTTGATTACGCGTGACCGCTTTCTCAATACCCACGCCAAAGTCTCGGATAAAGGTTACAGGGTGTAATCATTGTGATACATATTATAATATTATTCAAGCTTGGGTAGGTGTTTTAATTTAAATACCTATCGTCTACACCGTTATTGGCGCAAAGATAAACCCAGCGCTGAATGAATATTTATAATGGATAGAATTGAGATGTAAATAAATGTATAGATCCATTAACGAGCGTTCGCTCTATATTATACCCAAGTTTATAACATGCAAACGTAATTCCCTTCGTATTTTGATTAGACTAAGTAAGTGTCGGTTAATTAACTACGCGAATAAGACAGCAACAGTACGCTGCCTACGCAGCATATTAGCGAAGGTTTTACAATTAAAATATAACATAATAAGAAGTGAGCAATTCAACGAGAATATTAAATAATCTAATACCATTTTAGGTGATATTGTGAACCATTTATTTTGTGATAAATTGACGGATTGACTGACAAAAATAGGTATACGAGTGAAATAAACAAACACGTATAAAACCAAGCTTTTTTAAATGAATATCATTTGTATTCGCGTTTTTAGAAATTCATTTTTCAAGACTGAGGTAACAATGTTATTAGAAAATAATTTATAAATTTAGATGTTTGAAGGCAAGTTGTCGCGAATAGCAATATATATATTACCTTAAGGTAAATTCTTACTCTATGTAAGTCAGGTATATCAACGGCCGGCAGTGGTCACTTAAAATCAAATGACCTACCTGGTCGTCTACTACATTTATATAAAAAAGAATAATAACTATGTAAACTCTTAATTGCCACATAGTAAAATAACTGATTATTCTGGTAATTGAAGTTCGGATTATCGTTACTAGTTTGATCGCTCAAATCGAAAGTTAATTCAAACATGGTACGTGTTCGACGTTGCACGTCATATCTTAATTAATGGGAACGGACGATAAAAAAATCTGTAACAGAAAACAATTTTATCACACAGACATATCCGTTTTATTCGATTTGATCGAGATAATTTTTAATATCGAACACCGCCGGCTAATCTAATTAGATTCCAACTAGTAGAACTTGACCATAAAAACGTAACAAAGTCTGCTCAGACGTGCCGATCTGGCGACAATTATGCCCCACTATCAGATTGCTACCCTCTTTGGCATTTAATACAGGGGAATAATAATTGAATTGGCCGTGATACCTACGATATTGCGTATCCCTGCCAGCAGTGTTTACTAATTAAACGAGTGGATATAATTGTGTCGAGCAAGTCCAATACTAGAACAAACAATAATAGGTGAAGATTTAAAAATGGTACATAATCTATTAAAAAAATATATCTGTCTCGTTAAAAATTATATTTTTATTGCCGTAGTAGATACATGTGTTAATTTGACGCGTAAT
>DWNJ01002030.1:0-11058 GCA_018250275.1 Udranomia eurus
TCCCCCACTTCTACTGGGGGGTTGTGGTTGGCCCAAGGGCACCTCCTGTGAGGTTCGAACCTCGGCTTAGGCCAGCCCCCTTAGTGGAGGGTGCATTTGATGAACGGAATGCCGCAAGGGGATACCGATTAGCGGCCGTGAAGTATCGGCGTCTTCACATGGCTTCACACGGCGTGTGAGTTGCTGACGTGTGGGTGTGTGGAATCTCCTTGCGGGAGGGTGTAAGCTTTATATGACAAACCAAAAACTACGCGGACGGAGCCGCGGGCAAAAGCTAGTCAAAAATATATTTCGGTAAGCATTTACTATAACTATTTATGGCTTTAGGAAAATCACCCTCTACGTGATCCCGTAGCGACCCAATAAAACCATATCTTTTATTATTAAGTAATTACCCACTCATCAATCAAATCTAAACATGTGATTGCCATTATTTCCCTTCATATGTCTGAATAGGGGATTTAATTTGGCTGCATGATGTCATGCCGGATTAGTGGAAGACTTACAATTAGCTTCACTGTACGAAGACTGCCTTTAGATATAGTGGTCTTATAAGCAGATTGAAGACCCTCAATCCCCTTTCAGTTCACAAAATCATTGTCCCAATTTATTGCGGCATAAATAGTATCTACATGTAATATTGACGACTGCGACTGAAGGCTCTACTCCCCAGACGTGGTCAAACCACAGAATGCAATGCAACCACAACGACAACCGGGAACCGACGGAATAAACATTTCGTGGCGGGAGCGTTCCCGCAGGATACAGCTCCGGGGACAAAGACATATCTCCAAAGAAATATAAAAGTTCGCTAGTTTTGTAAACACTAGCTTCTAAACGTTCAATATCATGTATCATTTGAATTCTATCTGCAACTATGCCTATAAATTTCAAAAGAAACATAATATTATTATATGTTTATTATCTAAGATTGTTATAAAATTGGAATTTATTATAGATATTATAGATATCTGCCTTATAACAGCAGTATTCTTGCTGCTGTGTTCTAGGTTTGAAGGGTGTGGGTCAGGGAGATATTTTAACCGAGCCGTTCAACCTAGTCCTCAGGGGTAGCAGCGCATTTGTGGTCGACCTAAGAAGGAACTTCAGTCTTGGGTTGATTACAGATGTCCATGGACGGCAGTGACCACTTACCATCAGGTGGACTGCGTGCTCGTTTGCTTCCTCCCAGGCATAAAAAATATACTTGATAATAATGAATGAAAGATATTTTTAACTTTAGAATTATCTCAGAGTTTCCTCACAACTATTGTGTACAAAATGCGCGTATATTTTGTTCATAACTAATACACTTTGAACCATATAGTAAATTCGCGCAGGAGGCCTTGCTCTTGCTTGTCACGCAATTTCAAATTGAATCCGTATAATGTTAAACAAATTTGTCTTGGTCTGACTGGAAGCGGCGCGCCAGGGAAATTGATTCGCGTGAATCGAAGAAATAATTGTGCAAATGATATTTTGTGTAACCGTAATAGATGGAACCGGGAAATGGAATAAAAATAAATATGCGTGTGATATTAATATGAAGGCATACAAGCAAAATAATTGCGTTTCTGATGTGTAATTACACTATGCATTCACATGCTCAAATAACTATGTACAAAGAGTGGTTTCGATAAGGTACTATTTACTAGTTCGAAGGTACATTGCGTGGTTCGATTTCGGAGGCATCACACCTATTTATGTATACTTTAATTTGTAATAATAGTAAACTTGTATAATTAACATAAGTGTATAAAATCGGGCCCTCGTGGTGTGGAATCCAAAATGCTGGCGGCATTGCCTCGCCGAATCGCTATACTGATTCGTATAGCGATATCTATGATTAGTGAACTTTATCGTGTTCTGATCTCAAGGGTGCGGTGAGAACACACTCCAACTTAGTCCTCACGTGTAGCAATGCATTTTAGTCAACCAAAGAAAGAACTTCGATCCCATCTCGGATTGATTACAGATGACCATGGGCGGTAGATGCCACTTACTATAAGGTGGCCTGCTCGTTTGTTACTTAGCTATAGCTTATCGCTGCACTGCCGACAGTAGCGCCCTCAGTTGGCAATCTTTACACAAGGACCTTGATTGTTTTACTTGAGTAAGATTTCCCGATCCCGGAATAATTACAAAACGAGTGCTTTCGGCGCAGTTGCCTCCATGTTTATTGAAGCAATCGGGCTTTGACGTATTAGAAAGGGGAACGAATTATTTGCAGTTGGAATAAATAAGAAAATATGTTATTGGGAATGTGTGAATATGCTACGTTAGAGTAGGTAGACTATTGGGACACTTGGGACTATTATAGAACTATCAAAAATTGGTTTTTGAAGTATTATACGAATAGAATTGCTACTAATATTTGATGCACGTAATAAAGTACGAGTGAAGTCGACGGCTGAACTTGTTATATTAACAATACTTATTATCAAACTCAAATTAAAGATATAACCCGTTTCTGTATAGCGATAAAACATTATCTTTATTTATGTAAATGTTATAACTTTATTATATATGATAACAATATCAACAATATTAACATGTCTCCCTCAGTTCTGTTTACGCTTTTTACGAAGTAGGTTCGTATCTGTGATGTACTCAAGTGACACCAAATTTTTATTCATTAAAAATAACCTAGTGGTTGACCTGACTGTTATCTAAAAACGTTTTTATGCAGGTAGAACACCTAATGTAACGTTAACGTAACAGAGCATGTTAAGTAGTACTAATTGTAACTTTCTGAGGTCGTAAATGTGTCGCTGGGATGATCAGCGCCTTGCGCGTGTCACGCCCATAAATATCAGCAACCACACCTCGGCGGAAATACCAGATTGCTCCATGTAATATAATCGCATTAATGATAGCTTCTTGGTGCGAATTATTCTTGAATTCTTGAATCGAATTTCAATCTCTTTCTACTTAAGTAATCAGTGATGTTTAATATTAAAATATTAATGATATCGAAGTAAATTTTATAAATTTTCTGTGATCAATAAAAAGAAGATTTATTGTTGTCTAGAGTTACATTTATATTCACAGATGATGCTGCTTCTGTGCAAAAGACGAATCGAACTTTGGAAAAAATAATTTTCTTGGGTAAAAAAACTTTCTGAATTACCTCTTGAGAATGGATGTGAGCAGCTCATGCGCAGTTTTTACGCAAGGACCAGCGGGGACCACGTTCTCAGCACTTTTGACTCATCTTCTGGCCACACAATGCTTGTTAATGGAGTCCTGGCCTGCGGACGACCATACGAGAGTTTCTGGTTAGTTTCCTAAATATATCTTGTAATAGTCGATTATGAAAAACAAACGACATAGTCTTTCGATGAAGTACATAAAAAATAACTCATAAACCATTAACTTCATAGTGAAACTAAAGTTTCGATTAGGCATTCTACGCTTCATTTGAAATCTTAAAGCTAATGTAGGTTTGTTTCAGTCGTTATCATCAAATATTGTTTATGTCTTATTTTGACAATAGTGCTGGGAGTTTTTTCCGTCCGCTTCTTTCACCCGATCTACCATAGCCTAAGAACCTGAAGGCGTTGAAAGCCGATGACCACTCACTAAAGAAAATGTATATGACGTTCATAAAGAAAACATTTGATTCTCGAAATGTTTACTTTAATATCAGTTCTAAAAAATGCAACTAATGGTTTTGTAGATGGCGATTCATTTGACTTCATTATAGTTGGGTCTGGCACTGCGGGATCAATTCTTGCACATCGACTGACGGAGAAGGATTGGAAAGTTCTGCTCATTGAGGCCGGTGGAGATCCACCGCTGGAGAGTGTTGTAAGCATGATTTTAAATGTAGGATTTTGAAGGTGGTAGAACCTTTTACGGTTCAACTCCGGCACCACCGCCACACCGTTTTCTGCCTTATAACAGCAGTGTTCTTACTTACCTCTGGTTTACAGATTATGCTAAAGAAAACATACTTAACCGAGACATTTCAACTTAGTCCTCAGGGGTAGCAACGCATTTGGGGTCGACCTAAGAAATAACTTGATCCTATCTTGAACTGATTACAGATGCCCATGGGCGGCTGTGACTACTTACCAGTCCACCAAGTTCGTTTGCAACCTCTCTAATTATATATAGTTATAAAAAAATATATTTTTTCTTTTCTAGATCCCAAACTTTTCTGGAGCAACACATAGAAGTAAACACGCGTGGCAATATTATACTGAAAAAGATGATACAACTAACAGAGGCTGTGTCGATGGTAAATCTTTTTGGCCTCGAGGAAAAGTTATCGGAGGTACTGGATCTATTAATGGCCTCCTTCATTTAAAAGGCAGTCCTGGAGATTATGAGCCTTGGCATCTAGAAGTTAACGATGGTTGGGACTGGCTATCAATTAGAAACTATATGAAAAAAAGCGAAAAGGTCGTGGATTCGTTAATTCTGAACAATCCCGAATTAAGATACAATTATGGTACAGAAGGTGAATACGTTATTGACAAACTTAACTATACTCATGTAGAAATAGCAAATACTTTGATAGAAGGGTACAGAGAGATAGGATTAAAATATTTAGATGATCTTAACGGTCTAACGCAAATTGGAGTCGGGAAGATTAGAGGAGGAAATTTCAAAGGAAAACGTGTTAGCACTGCAACAGCATTTCTTAATACAGCAAAGGAACGTAGCAATTTATATATTTTAAAACATACCTTTGTGAACAAAATTAAATTTGACGAGGAAGGAATTAAAGCCCAAGGGGTTATAGTAACCCGCTCTAATGGTAACATTGAAACGATCTATGCAACAAAACAAGTAATAATCAGTGCAGGTTCAGTTAACACACCTGTATTACTCATGTTATCTGGGATCGGGCCTAAAGCTCATTTAGAAGAATTAAATATTAAGGTCAGAAAAGATTTGTCAGTAGGGGAAAATTTACAAGATCATGTTAGAATACCAGTACCTGTAATTTTAGATACGGGAAGTAAACCAAAAGATAGCCTTTATTGGCATAAAGCTGCAGCTCAATATCTTTTAGACCAAACGGGCCCTCATTCTACTAATTACGATCAACCAAACATTAACGCTTTTCTCTCAGTCTCAAATGACAAACAACTTCCAGACATACAAATAGATCACAATTACTTCGTACCAAACACATCTTATGTGTACACAATGTGTACGAAAATTATGTCCTTTAAGGATGAAATATGTAGACAATTTTCTGATATGAATTCTGACAAAGAAATGATAATATTTTTCATCTCTTTATGTAGACCCTTTTCCAGAGGAAATATAATGTTGCGGTCTAAAAATCCAACTGACTTTCCTAAAATTTATTCAAGATATTTCAACGATAAGCGTGACATGGAAATATTTGTAAAGAGTTTGAAGAAGGTTACAGAAATCGTGAACACTACAGCATTTAAGAAAGCTAATGCGGAATTGCAAAGAATATATTACGAAGATTGCGACGATACAGTGTTTACGAGCGATGAATACTGGGAGTGCATGGCAAGAACAATTACATATAATGTTTATCATCCAGTAGGAACTGCGAAAATGGGAAAATGTACTGATCCTTCAGCAGTCGTTGACAATAGGTTAAATGTTATTGGTGTAAAAGGCTTAAGAGTAGTAGACGCGAGCATAATGCCAACCATCACTAGTGTAAATACTAATGCACCCGTCATGATGATTGCAGAACGAGCTGCAGACTTTATCAAAGAAGATTTTACAAACGTAAAGGATGAGCTATAAAATGTTTCTAATTTAATATTAAAATCAAGCGCACATAATTTGCGCCTGGATCTACGCGCTACTTTATCTACGAATGATATATCTTTGTATACCTACATATAAGTAAACATCTGTCTCATTAAAAAACATAACATGTCAAATATTACGCCAATCTCTTAAAAGTAAAAATAGACAGCGAGTTTATTATTATTGAACATTTATGGGATGCCATGTCTTTACAATAAATTTTTATCTTTATATGTAAATGTGGTATTTATGTGTAAGGCTATAGCTTTCATAACTGTTGTAGATAAAGGAATACTAAGATTGGAAAAGAACTCGGTAGGAATAAGATTTTTCTTAGATGTAACGAATGAAGATCGTCAAAACGTTTGTATTGTGTATTCTCGTAGTAAAAAGTGTTGTTTGAATGGTCCAAACACAGATGATTGTAGTATTTTAAAAATATTTGGTGAAAATATTCACAGAATAAATTCTAGAGATCGAAAAACATTATTATATGTGGTTCCTCTGCTGCAACAACATGATTTTTATGGATACTGTGATTTTGTGTTAAAATTTAAATGTAGCAAAGTTGCAAATAAAACAGAAGTAAGAGTACCATTTGATACTCGAGTTGGCGTGAAAGAGTCTAAAGAGGTTTTAAAGCAATATATTGGGAATAAGAAAATTAGATCATGTAATAGTCCGGACAAGGATCCGTTTCAAAATTGTGATCCAGTTGATTGTAATATGAAATATTTAGATAACCGACCTGTTTTTCATCACACCTTAAATAAATGCGTCCCAGCACCGATTTGCTCCACTAATTTGACAAAGGAATTTCCCGACTATGTGTATGTACCAGATCATCATATTTGCAGAAATCTGGATTTACCATTAACAGTAGAAGATATCTATGCAATAAGTTCTGGGTTGGGCACAATAATAATGCCTTCTACTCCTCCAGCGCTTGGTATGAAAGTGGAAGTAAATTCCCATGGTTCAACTATTTCGCAAAATATCAACTTACTTCGTGATTTGATTCATGGTAAACTGTGTCCTATTGCAAATGGAGTAAAATTAAACTACAGTGAATGTTTTAAATCAGCAGTAATGACGACTGCAATTTGCATACTAACTGTATGCGGTGCCCTGTTTTTCCTAGTTTGTTGCATCAACACTACCGTTTGGTTATATATCCAATGGTCTGATGGCAATATCAGGAAAAAGTGGAGAAGTTTGAAAAAGTACTTAACCATAAAGAAATATAAACGAAGTAAGTCTGAAAAGGTAAGCAGTGTTATTAGAAATGCGTTGCTTCGTGAGGTCATCGTTAAGGATATACCAATTGAACTGAGAAATAGCGTGATAGACATATGCGATAGAATGGGAAAGGAAGTGAAAAAGAAGAAGAGGTATCGAATGGCGGACATCGGAAGCCAGATTAGCTTACAAGGTAGAATAAACAATTTCGTACCGTCTATTTCATCATCGAGTTGTTCAGAAAGTGAAAATAAATAACATTTTACTTATTAGATAAATGATCGAGATTGTTGGAAAACGGAACAAGAGTGACAGTAGAAATATTTTTACCGCCAAATGTGTTCGCAGTAGCATAATTTTTTTGTATGTTACTTTACGTCCTTTGCAAACTAGATCGAACTAAAATTGTAGTGTATTTATTATGAGGAAGATTAGGATACCTGTGTTTTATAAATATTATACTTATACGTTGCAGTAATTTCAAAGTTAGCTAAGTAAATGGATTAAGTAAATTAAAGATGGCGTTTCTCAGAATACATTTTTGTGTAATAAATTGTACTGTATACCTTTGACCCTTTTCGCTCAAAGATACAACTTGTTAACATTCAAGGACATTAAAATTTGTGAGATAAATCGCTTCGTTTTATTTCTAATTGTTTAATTCATTTAGGCTTTTGACAAAATTAATTTAGATCAAATTTCTTAAAACGAATCGTTCTTGGAACACGAAAGAACAAAATTAATTAGCAATTAATGCATCCTCAAACAAACTTACTTGTAAATGATTTTTTAAATAAATTGTTTTTAATATAAATAAATATGTTAATAATTTCCGATCAATCACTAGAAAAGGAGAAAGATAAAAAAATAATCATAATTATTCACGCCTTACACATTGTGATGAGAATATAGGATCTAGCATTATAATATACTATCAACTTTACAATTGCTACAGAATAAATAATTTACATATGAATGTTGCTCCAGCAATTACTCTTTAATAACCACGAGTAACTAAGTATATATCGAACTGTAGTCTTACAAGTCTCTAAATAGCACAGGAAGTGGATGACATTATTAAATCTATAAGCAAATTAGGTTCAAGGAGGAACGTTGTTGTCGTTCCCTCCTATTGCCTATAATTATTGGGAGGAAGTGCAACGCCAGAAAGGAAATTAGGTTTACAAGCGTCTCCGCTGCCGTCACTGAAGCGTCAATCTTATTTGTGTTCAAGATTCAGTGGCGGGTGCTCTGTTTACTGTTTTGAACAATATTCGACAATATTATGTATTTAGCTCGATGGGAAATTATAGTTTTTTTAAATAAATGCAGGCCACCTATTGGTGTGGTCATTACTGCCCATGGACATCTGCAATGAACTCGAGACGGTATCGAAGGTCTTTCTTAGGTCTACCATAAATGTGATGCTGCCCCTGAGGATTAAGTTGGAATGCGTCTGTTCATCCTTCCCTCCCCTGTTCTTGTACCTTTCGGTGACCCCTTCCCTGCCCCCGAAGCCTATCACTATGCAATCACATGTTTTTCTATATACTAATTGTCATCAAGATAGGCCAAGGAAGCCCTTATTGAGTTATAAAATAACAGACAGACAAAAATAATCTACAGACTTATAGTAGTATAGAAATACAGATGTATACACATATAATTCCTGGTAAATGAACCGTCCATTTACCAGAAATTATCATGTCATGTATGAAGAAGAAACTAGCCTATAATAACGGTAGTGGAAAGTGATTATATGAGTAATAAGCTGTCATCTCATACTTACAAGTGATATTGATCAAAGGCCGTCACTGGATTGGCGTGTCACGTAGTATTTTGTAATTTTTACGTCCCAAGACACCTATTAGTTTCCATGATTTATTTCATGTTGACGAAATAATAAGAGGGCGACTAACGCGACCATTATAATTTTGATTTTTCCTTTTTTCTTTGAAGCTAATGGTTGGATAATTCGTTACTTAGTAGCTTTTGGTATTAGATGTTGTCGAAGTAGAACGCTTGCACAAGTCATATCCTCCATAAAATACCTACTGAAGGTATTTTATGCCCGTTGCTTAATTATGCATTAGGACCTAGGTATCTCCTAGTGCTGATAAAACAGGCATAAGCTATTCTTGTAACTTTTTAATTTTGTTCTAATTATCTTTAATTTTCTTTTTTAAAACCTAAAACAGCCTAAATTGAAAGTTATTTTAAGGTAAGTATTTCAATTTCAGTAGCACTTCCGCTATATTTTTTTTATAACTGTGAGGAGCGAACGAGTATGCAGTCCATTTGACGGTAAGCGATCTCTGCCGCCCATGGACATCTATGATCAACCCAAGACAGGATCGAATTTCTTTTTTAGGTCGAGCCCTAATGACTGAGTTGCTAATTGCTGCTTAACACATCTTTTTATTGTTTGTTATGTTTAACAAATTTTTTATCAGGTTTCTTGACTTCGACTATTTTTTCGCTGTTAAAGAAGGGTTGTAAACAAAGGGAGTTGTGGGAAAGATGTTATTTACTAATAAGGAGTAAATTAGAACGTCTCAAAAATGGTGCTTTTAACAATCCGGGAAATTATTAAATTTATGTCTAACCACATTTTGGTTGTTTACAGGAGGCAAAATGAAGTTCAAAAGTTTGGAAGAAACCTACAAGATTTTTACTTTTCTTTTAGCAATCAGTATGATGTACCCTAACACAAAAAGGGATAGAATGAGACAAGTAGCTATAAGTGAGTACCTATAAGCCGAATTTATTTGATTATTGTTTAACACTAAAAGAAAACGTATTCATAGAAGAATATCGGGGACGGGGACGGGGACGAGGACGGGGATGGGGACGGGTACAGAAACCGGAACCGGAAGCAGAATCGGAACGGGAACGGGAACAGGAACAGGGCCAGGAAAACTATTCTGAGTCGGTACGAAGTGCGCCGGGTCAGCTAGTATCTTTATAACTTATTGCCTATATGCTATTCTGATGTTTAAGCTATATTACTGTCAAGTTTCACCTAAATCCGTTTACTTTTATGCCGTAGTACTTTTTGCGTAAAAGATGTAAGTAGGGTGTGGTATGCCCTAAAGTGGTAATATGTTTTCAGGTATCATTAATGTTCTCTGCGTGCCTGCGTATATAATATTTTCTCATGATATCAGCATTCGCATGCAAAATAATGACATGGAGAACATGCTGAGGCAACTCATCTTATTCGTGGCTCTTGTTATTGCTAATGTGAAGGTAAATGAAGTCTGTTTAACGGTCAACCAAAAATATGCAGTTATGATAATAACAAATTGTAGCAAGAACAATAATATTTTAAATTATTTAAGAATAATATTTTACAATGTAGAACTTTTTACGCCAAATCCACCATGAGGCTGGTTTATATGTATATATATTATGTAATAATTTTTTCAATGGTATACTTCGAAGTTGGTCCCATAAAAACATAATTTCGAACAAAAAATCTAAGCCTAAGAGAAGAAAAATAGGCAAGGATTGCGTATTCACTTACTGATTTCACTGAGTTCACCTTTCATACCTTGTAGTTGGTCTCATATTAATATTCTCACTGATTTCAATACTGACGCTGAGTGGAGATACTATTGTGTGAAGCCTTATCGTCGGTTTAATTTATTGTTAAAAAGTAGATATAATTATAATTATGTTTAGTAATCACTGTTACCTTGTATAGCAGTAGTAGACTAGGAGCAGCATACCAGTAACTTTCTAAACTTCAGTCAATTGTACAGGTGAAGAGGAAGCTGCCAATACCTCGAGCCGGCTACATAAAGCCGTAGTGAAAAAAAGTCAATGCGTATATAACTTTAATTGTACCGGAAAGTTCGTTCTGATTTTCGGTAGGCAGCGTGAGACACCTGTTTCAATATCACAATTATTGAAAACAAATGTCATGTGTATATATTCTTAAAGAGATTACTACAGCCATATTTGTAAAAAAGTTTACGATTCGTTAATTTTTATTGCCTTAGAATATGGTGGCAAATAAAGTGGATTGTAGGCATTTAATGCTTTTCTTTTTTACAAATATGGCTG
>DWNJ01002031.1:0-11056 GCA_018250275.1 Udranomia eurus
GTTCCAACTTAGTCCTCAGTAGCAACGCATTTGTGGTCGACCTAAGAAAGAACTTCGATCCTATCTTGGGTTGATTACAGTTGGCCATGGGCGGCAATGACCACTTACTATCAGATGGACTGCAGGCTCGTTTCCTACCTCCTAGCCATAGAAAAAATCTAATAAAACTATTGTCATATATTTTCATACAATTTCAGTGGTTTTAGCAGTCACTGTAAAGATAAGAAAAAGTTGTATGAACTGAACTTGTTTATACATAGTGTAAGTAGGTACGAGGTATCTAAAAAATAAAGTAACATGCACTTATGGACCAGGTGATGCTGGACGAAGAATCCGTGAAGGCGCTACACGAGGACCCGGATAAAGAGGAGGTGAAGAAGCCGAGGAGCCAGTGGCTGAGCCTGGTGAAGTCCCGCATCCTGCTGGCGCGCTTCGCGGCGTGCGCGTGGTGCTGGGTGGCCGCCGCCTTCGTGTCCTACGGGCTCACCATCAACTCCGTCATGCTCGCGGGGAACAAGTACTGTTACATTGTTATGCTATGTACTCGTCCCGAGATAACATGCCAACTAAGTAGGGACTACAGCTAAGGTGACTTATGTTCTAGTCTAGAAATGCACGCCCCTCCAAAGTCTTTACCCACACATGCAACTTTTTATAATTATATATTACGATAAAAGTACATATGACGCAAACTGCCAGTTTTTTTTAGACCAACCAGGGCATAAGTAAGTTGACAAGTCATACAATTCGTGCATTCACAGTGACAGTGACAGATCGCCCTATTAGTTGACCAACGAGTGCACGGACGAGACGAGTTTAAAGAAAAATAGCCTACACATACTAGTAAAGAGTTGTAATAAATACGCTTTCACGCATTAAAATAATTCTGTTTAGGGGAGGGACGTGCGTTTTTAGTCTGCAACATCTTTACTTGAATTAATGCAACGCAGTTGTAGCTTACAGATATTGTCAATATAAGTTTGTTTCGGATTTCTTCCTTGACCTAACCGGCCACCTAGAGCATAAAAGTCGGTACAAGTTACTGTTAGCCAAATATAATACGCAGTATGAAAGCAAGGTGCGTGTGCTCAACAGATACTTGAACTTCGCGCTGACCATGTCGATGGAGATCGTGGCGTCGCTGCTGCTCATGATGGCGCTGGAGCGCTTCGGCCGCAAGCGCAGCGTCTGCGTGGCGTTCCTGCTCTGCGGGGTCGCGTGCGTCATCCCATATTTTATATGTAAGCGTCTTAAATACAAAGGTTTCTCGAATTTATGGTTGTGCTACCCGAAGGCTGATGACTCTATTAAGGTAAACTTCGCGGGTCTCTTAAAATAGCCGAGTATAGTAATAAAATGTTTTGGTGCGATTGTTTCCCGTATGTATCTTTTATACACAGAATCTCTTTCGTCCATCATCTACTGCACAAACGTTTAAACTGTAAACACCCAGAAATTCTATGTGTTATGATATCACATGAAACACTCTTCAACGGTTCCGATGCGTGGTATGCGTGTTGAGGCCGCTCCCGACCAGGTGGTCTGACCTGAAGAGCGGCGGGAGGCTGCTGGATGCAGAGGCCTACGTCCAGCAGCGGACAGCGCCAGGCGTGTGTACGGTGTCGAGTGTAACCGAGCGTTATAACCATGCCCACGTGTACGCAGCGCACAGCGGCGCGGGGCTGGGGCTGTTCTTCGTGGGCAAGCTGGCCATCTCGTTCGCGTTCAACTCGCTGTACGTGTTCACGGCGGAGCTGTTCCCCACCGCGGCGCGCTCCTCCGCGCTGGCCGCCGCCTCGCTCGCGGGCCGCCTCGGCTCCGCGCTCGCGCCGCAGACCCCGCTGCTGGTACCGCTCTTGGCTATCTTTACTCTTGGCTTTGTCATTTTTTTACGAGCGTGCGGTCCACCTGATGGTAAGTGGACGGCCCATGGACATCTGTGCGACCCGAGACAGGGTAGAAGTTCTTTCTCGACATGCGTTGTTAAGAGGACTGAGCTGGAACGTCTCGGTTAAGTGTATCTCCCTGACCACATCGTTCAGGCCAGAGCGCAGCAGCAAGAACACTGCTGTTGTAAGCAAAAATAGGTGTGGCGGTGGTGCCTCCGGAGCCGAACCCTAAATGGTTCTACCACCGAAATGTACGGGTACAGAAATCTACCACCGAAATCTAATTTTCCTACTAATTTACGCTGACGGGTTTGGGGATTTTGCTATGTTTTAGACTGTAACGTTTGTGTATTTGCCCCAGCGCAAAAGTAGATTATAAACTCATACCCACTTATATTTGAGTGAGAGGGTCATAGTTATGCAGATTTTAAATGTACTATACTTCATCCCTTCCTTACAGTTAATATGTAATAACAAGTCAATTATTGGATATATTTTTATTCATTTTATTTTCATAGTTTCGAAAGCATAGGTCGATTGATCCCAAAGCGGAATATAGTGTCGGTAGCGTGTACGTAGACATCGTTGGTCGTGTGCAGAGCATGTACGTGCAAGCGCTGCTGTACGGCGCGTGCTCGCTGTCGGCGGCGCTGGCGGCGCTGCTGGCGCCCGAGACGCGGCGCGCGCACCTGCCCGCGCACGTGCAGCACGCCGAGCGGCTCGCCGCGCCCCGCGCCGCGCCGCCGCCCCGCAGACATTGACACGAGCATCTCAAACGCTGTACGAAATACACCTGGATGTGATCAGTGGCGGAGGCGACCAAAGGCCCTGGGGCAAAACAAACAAGGGCCCCAACTATAACTAATGACCGAGCAACAAGCCCCTGGACAAAACAAGGGCCCTAACTAAACTGTAACTAATGACTAAAAAACAAGGGGCCCCTGTTCTTAGGGTCTACACTATCCCGTTTTGTCCCTTGGTAGCAACGCGACTGTGATTCCGTAGCGCCTGATTGTTAGAAATATCGACACGCTTGTCTAAAACAACAATGAAGGCGCTATATTCGGAGTACCAACACGCAACCTCAAGGCGCACGTACTTAAATTTTAAGGCTCAATCTGTACAATATGCCCTTGATAATCCATGTTCAAAATTTATATAAGAATTGTCTTACAGTTATGTTATAGCGAAACAAATAGGTATCTACATCAGATCAGAGAGAAGAAACTAATTTCTTATAAAGTTACATTTATTATTTGTAATTGTAAAAAGATTACTTAGGTTTTCACAAATTAGTACAAGCTAGTGTATAACTATAAAATACATGTATTTTCATATGAATAATGATAAAATTAAGCCGAAACAATCCTGACAAAAGCCCAATCTGTATCAACTACCTATAAATGTTCTAGTCTAAAAATGCACTCCCAAAGTCTTTACCCACACATGTAACTTTTTAAAAGCCAATAATATATCGGTAAAAAGTACAAAGTACGCAAACTATCAGTTTTTCGACCAACCGGTGCATAAGTAAGTTGATAAGTCATACAATTCGTACATTCACAGTGACAGCGACAGATCGCTCTATTAGTTGATCAACGAGTGCACGGACGAGACAGGGTTACAAAAAAAATGCCTACTAGTAAAGAGTTTTAATAAATATACGCTTTCACGCATTAATATAATTTTGTTGGTGGAGGGGCGTGCATTTTTAGACTGGAAGATGTTTACCTATACCACATGGGAGCACACGACGATATATAAATTACGCCGAAAACACTTGTGCTTTCTAATTTATAATATTATAAATTGTTTTCATAGTTTTTATACCTTACAGAGTTACTAAATCAGATCGATTTGGACATTTTCAGCATAAGACCGAAAAAGTTAATGAACAAAAACATTATCTGACGAAAAACGGAAAATCTAAGTGTATATGACAGTCGCCGAGTCGCAGCCCGCAGCAAACAAACAATATGATAAACGCATCAAACGCCGATAACATGCTCTGATACGGTTTTTATGTGTCGCACAACACCGGTGGGATTTTATTCGAAATATGTCATGATGTTGCTGGCGTGGGGTCTCGTGGCCCACGTTGTTTTGTTGAAACTTCGGCATCTCTCGTTGTCCACGCTTTACAGATACAGCTGTGGTTGTTCATGAAAACGGAATGATTATTTATCAACATTTAAATTATTATTAATTATTTTTAATAAATAAATATTATAATAAAATGTACATGGTCTGGAGGTGAAGTGTAGCTATTGTAGCTGAGCATCACCTCTCTTAACAAAGTTAAGCTAACTGTGATAATTATACCCTATTGTTCTAGAGATAACAAAATATAAACGTTTATACAATAAAACAAAGAGTACGTATGTATATTTTATTGCATTAATGTCATATCTTCTGCTTATTTACTTAATTTTATCACCGTATACGCTAAATTAAATACATTATTTACATATTATTAGAAACAATATAACCGTACCAAGTCCATAACCGAGATAGAAATAAATAATATGTATGCTTACAACTAAGTATTTTATTTGAGCATCATGTCGAACAATCGCCTTTATTCATAAGGCTAGTATTGACGCTCTACATTTTAATGTATTCTACGCGTCACCACGACACTTTGATTCCTGATGGTAAGTATACTAACTATTCGAATTCAAACATTATACGAGCACATTATGATATACGAGAACGACATAGCAATAGTAATAGACAGTAGAAAAAATATTAACAATCGGCACTAAAGAGCCTTTATAAAGCATATCAAACGCGATGGCGGTTTGAATATATATTACAATATTGTATCGTTCTTTACGTACACTCAGTCTTATGGTTGCTAGCCTTATAATCACTAAACATGTATCACATATCGTTATCAAATAATTCGGGGTCAACGTCAGTCCGCTCCAGTCAGCCGCTGCGGTAAACTGTTATCTTAATTGAAAGGCCCACATTCACGAGCCAATCCTCCGGATATATCGCTAGCGACAATTCCGCAAGCGATATTTCAAAATTCGTATAATATTCTCACCGTGGTATCTAGTTATTAGTAATACTTGTCGTATGTACGTGAATTAATGAACAAATACGAGTGATTACTATTTGTAATTCGTTCCCAGTAAGCTTATGTTGTTTCTGGCCGTCATTTATTCGCTGACGATTTGCTTCTTCGTACTCGAACGTTTCGATACCTACACTAAACCAAAATCTTAAGAAACACTGAAGTAGATATACAGTGCAAAAATATCAGTCGTATTTTCAAATGCACTTTGAATCTTCCGCACATTCGTAACTATGGACGATATTTCTTATAGAATCCTTGTACACACTACAGTTACAGTACACTTTTTGTCAGCTACACGCACTGTATTACTCCACAAGCTTACGTTCCATGCGGAATTAGCTGATGGTGAAGACGCGCACAGTGATGACAAGTCCTGACACTTGGTGGGTCTTTCTTGGAGACGATGTAAACGTGTTGTCATGCAGCCGAGTCTGGTGCCGATGTGAAGGGCTTCAGTTCGGGCTGGGGAGCCGCGGGGGCCGCGCTGCCGGTCAGCGGCTGCAGCTCGCGCGGCGCCGGCGGCAGCTCAGGGGGCTTCAGTCTGGAACATAATAGCAACAAGTGCTTCACATCATACTTTGCTAGTAACTACATTATTTACAACGAATGCTTTTTGTCGTAACGACCTTGACCAACTGAACAACGTCCTGTCTGCAATACCGAAATATCTAATATCACAAATATTTACCGAAATATCTAATATCAAGTAGATACTCGTAATTTAAACGCATATGATCCAATTTAGTCATCACCAGTAGGTGATATTTATATACTTACAAACCAGAAAAGGCTCTTTTCCAGTAGTCAGATTTACGATAATACGAAAAAGATACAACTGTTTTTGGAAGTTTATCACTTCAACGTCTCACTATCGAATCAGCTGAGCGGGTATAATCTACGTGATGTGTTTAAAGGAGCGCCACGGCGTGTTGTTGTATCAGTGTTTTATTGTGTGTTATATTTTAAAAAAAGATCAGTGTGTCGGCGTGTCGGTATGTCTGTGCCGCGCTGTTGTGGGCGCTAGGCTCACCTGTCGTAGACGAGACGCAGCGCGAGCAGCGCGGCGAGCGTGAGCGCGGCGGTGGCGCCGAAGGTGTAGTCGGGCCCCGCGCGCGCGTACACCGCCGCCACGAACACCGGGCCCAGCGCGCGCGACACGCACCCCGCGCCCGTCAGCACGCCCATCCACACACCCTGCGGCCGCGGGCCCAGCACCTGCGACACACCCTCCGTTACACCGCGTGCTTCGCGCCCCCGAGTCGCTCCAATGCTTGGCCTCAACGTGCTATATTACCTTGGAGAAGATGGTCTGGATGAGCGTAACTCCGAGTGGATAACCGACGGAGACGCAGGCGTATCCTAGCAGAAACTGCGTAAGGGATAGCGCGCGCGAGGTGGCGCACCAGGTCTGCGTGTGCGCCGGGCAGCCGCCGCCCGCCTCGCCTACCGCCGCCTCCTCCCCCGCAGCCGCCGGCACCGCCGCCAGTGGAGGCGCGTCCGGACCCCACGGGATGCACAGCAGCGACGCCAGCCCCGTCAACAGAAAACCGCCCCACAGTAACAAGGCCCTTCAACAACAATACAGACGGCAAATTAGACCAAAATATGTATAAGTTGTGTTAAAGTCCTGAGAAATAGCTGATTTGTTAATTATAACAACGTACCGTTCTTCAAAAATTTTCGTGAGCGGTCCAATCAGCGCGAAGACGACGCAAGCGACAACAGCCCCAGCGCTCATCAACGCTCCCATGTATTCGAGTGCCTGGCGCTTGCTCCATGCGAACTGATCCATGGTGAGAGAAGTGGCCAGCGTCTCCAGGAGTACGAAGTTGAATCCTAGTACGAAGAATGCCGCTACCAGGGTCCAGCTGCTCACATAATCCGGCTTGATCGCTTCCATTGCTTCCTTCTCTATCAACACAAACGAGAAGCATGTATAAAAGTTAATTCGATCTCGAAAATAACTAGATCTATATTATGATTCATGAATAATTGATGGTGGTAGACACCATCGATTTCTTGATTATAGAAGCAAACAACTGTAGGCAACGAATAAGACCGACGGGGATAATCAAACACTTAAAACTCGTTAATTGGAATTGGATGGAACTTACCGGTCTCCTTGCCATGTGCGAGCATCGCCTCGCGAGCGGCGATCTTCCGTTCCTTGAAGAAGCAGGGCAGGAAGAGCACGAAGTTGACCAGGCCGAGCAGCGCGTTGGTCCAGCCGGCCGCCGTGTACATGTCGAGGCGCAGCAGCGGCTGGTGCGCGCCAGGTGGCGGGTAGGGCGCGCCGGGGCCCAGCGGCGCAGCGGCGGCCTGCAGCGCGGGGCCCACCACGAAGCCCAGCACCTGCGCCAGCGACGCGCCCGCCACAGCACGCGTGCGCTCGCACGACCGCGTCGCCGCCGACAGGTACGAACGCGCCACCGCCACGTTCGCTGCACACGCGACACGACATTCATCTCTTCCTTCTTCATACGTCTCAATACATTGACATTTACGACTTCCGCATTATTTTCCTGCGGTAGTTTCCCGCCGTACATGCTCAAGTTTACTGTAGATTTGAGTGTGTACGAATACAGATGTACAGTATGCTTTTAGCAGAATAAAAGTATAATACCAGTAGATGTGCAATATGCTTTTAGCACAATAAAAAAATAATGATACGAGTATCATAAATTAATTACGTCGGGTATTTCGATTAAATGTCCAAACGAACTTACTTATAACTGAAGCTGTATTATGATTATGGCTTCGTCTAAAGACAATAGAGCAAAAGCAACAAGTACAAATTTTGTATACTTGTAGACTACGCTAGATGAATTGAGAAAACATCCTTTCGATTTTCGTATATTATACTCGCTGCAATGCATTGTATGCAATCCTGCTGCAGGTACTCGTACCTGAACTAACGCCGACGAGGGCGCGCGCGGCGAGCATCCAGTGGTGCGCGTGGGGTCGCGTGAGATGCAGGTGCGCGTAGAGGGTGGAGGCCAGCACGAACAGCGCTAGCGTGGCCAGCAGCGGCGCGCGCGCAGAGTTGGCCCGGTTCGCCCACAGGCCCAGCAGCGGAGACGCCGCAAGCTGTCCCAGCGGACTGATGCCCACTGCCAGCCCGAGCGTCTCCTTCCTAACGCCGGGCTCTAGCTGACAAACGAAAACATAATTTGGCCCAAAACAACTAAAGTACACAAACGTTACACACACGAAGGTTAAATATGTATATTTTATAATGTATGCACACAATTTACAAATAGATGAAGCATTGCTTATTTTTTCCGTTTTTTTTTCAATCCTGTGAATGCAAAATGGTTAAACTTCTAGAGTTTCTGCGAAATGTTGGTAAGTTCGTTCGATTGGTAGCGAGTGAATACTTGTGAAGATGAATACGATGTATTCATCTTACAAATATCAAACAAAGTGAAATAAAAAATACTTCTTGCTATCTCTGTCATTCATTACGATTTAAATCTCAGAAGATCATCACGTAATTTATCAAGCATAAATAACGTTTTATTACTTCGACCAATGTGAATGTGAGATATGTACGCGTAACATTACACAATAGCGAGTCCACGGCTAAAGAGATGTGCAGCGCGAAGCCTGTACTACGATAATTTCGCTCTTCATATGACAATAGCAGTCTTTACATGTGATGTACATAAAGGTTACAGATACACGCACGAAATACTGTCCGTTCCGCTTCTATCATTTGGCTGTGACATAGGTGTGGTGTAGGTACTTGCGATTATAAGTGACGTATTACAAAGTAAGACAATCAAACCAACTCTCGACCGATTAATACGGTAAACCATATTGCGCTAAAACAAACGAAATATCACGGTTTCACTAGAAGCCAGTTCCTAAAACATGCAATAAATAATTTTAAGTAGTGAGGACGTGGACAGTCTGAAAAAAAAACATATTGCACATACGAGCATCTACGCCATACAATTTAATACGTAGCGGTAAAAAATACTATTTAGTATGTTTTGTGACAAAATTGCTTGTATGTGCATAATTATGGTGTGAGTGGTGCTGTGACTGGCAGCGAGCCAGCCCACGCATCCGCGGAATGCCCGCCCGCGGCCGAGTGTGGCACTCGACTCGATCGATTACACAATTATCATAATTGCATATAACTCGCGGTAAACAAACACACTAGAGAAAAAAATGGCTACCTTAGTCATCCTATAAATGATGATGATTCATAAGTAACATTATTTTCAATATACAACACTCGCCCAATGTTTAGACATCAACATCAGAATTTTTCAACCGCTACTACAATCAATTGACTCTACATAAATGTAACTCTACAACTCTACTTTTGAATATAGAGAATATTCAGTCAGTCCATAGAGAAGTGTATTTATTTACATTAACTTAAAAATATATATTTAGCCTTCCTTTTTCGTTTTCGTATTTCATTTTAATAGTTGGTATCATAAACATTTCTAAGGGGCTGACATTCACTTGTCCTTGCTCGTGCACAATCACCAAAATAAAAGCCTACTAAGTTTATATATTATTACATATATTCAATTATTTCAAGTCTGACTGAACACATGGACTCGAAATATGTTAACCATTTTGTTTAAGATGGTTGTTTACAAACAAACACTAGCAAGGCGCAATGTACAGAAGGCGAGCGGCGCGCCTCGGCTGTCCAGTTCACTGGCGTCCGTCCGCCATCCGCCGCCCTCTCCGCGCTCTTCCGTCACTCGCTCGCCTCCCACACCTCCCAAGTGCGATTCCTCGTTTATCTAAACTAGGCTCAGTTTTGCGACTTTGCGTACACTTTCGGTTATATTTATACTACGCAATTAATTTCCTGGTATAAACCTATAGAGCGTGGGTGCGCTACAATTTTTAATCATAATGTATAACATTATTTTATCCGGATTTTGCAACAAATATACTCGATAAAATATATAGTTGAATAGAATAGCCATATTGGGTGTCATGATAATCTCATAACATACAAAAACATGAACTGACTTTCCACTTTCTCCGGCAGTCAAAGAGTAAAACAAATAAACTTAGCAAGCTAATCATGGAGGAAGTAGGAGGTAGAAGAAACTCGCTATAATTACTAAATCGTGTTTCATTACACATTTAATAACATATCTTGTCTATCTAGTCATAATAGTAATTAGTATGATAATTTTATTTAATTGTCATTTGTCGTTTTGTGTTTGCTTGTTTATTATATCACATTAGATGTATTTAATGGTCTCTAACAATAATTGGGACCGTAAAGTAAACGAACCATAAAGTGAAACAACTAATTAATATTTCATGCGCTTTTCCGTGGTTTAGATATCATTTTAGGTTCTTAGCATCTATACGTAGCAATGGTTAAACCTTATCGGAGGGTGAGATATGTGATGAAAATTATACTACGTATATGAAGTAAAGTAAACATGGCCGCAGCCCTTTGTATGTCCCACTGTTGAGCACATGTCTCTTCCCACACCTGAGGACGGCCTGGAGCACACTCCGCCACGCTGCTCGAATGCGTGTTGGCGGAAAAACTGGTTACTGGCCAACCAGTATGTCGGATGTTTTCAAACCCCTAAATGGACTCCGAGGTTTAACGAATGCTATCTGTTGACAACAACCAGGACCGACTAATAAACGCGCATGAAACTACCACTATCGGTTAGACCCATCCAGTTACTGACCGCGCCCGACGTTGCTTACCTCGCACCATCGCATGCGATCTACACAAGCCGCGGGGCTATGCACGCTTCTATCAGCGTATATAGATTTAGAAATATATAGTAGGTACCTAGCTGTTGGTTCTGCCCACGTTATATATTATGTACAATAAAATACTGGACAACACTTTACTCACACACTTATCGTTACACAAAACATACCATTTATTTTATAATATGACGTTTATTAACGGTAATACTAAGCAAATAAGTCCCTGTGCCCTTTCACAAATACAATTTAAGAAAAAACCCTGATAATTACATTTTTATACACCATTGCCTAAGTTCTCAACGAGTTGTAGACTACTCTACGACAAACTGAAAAATTTGAATACCTACACTTGATTCAAATATAT
>DWNJ01002032.1:0-11055 GCA_018250275.1 Udranomia eurus
GACGCTGGTTCCTGAAACACAGTTTTGGCTAACTCGGGGACCAGACCTTCATATATACTCTGTACTTACCATATTTTCGTGTTAATAAAAATTATTCTTATTCTTCTATTCTTAATTAAACTCTGTCGGTGTAAAAGCTTAAGGTTTTATGTATCGTTGGCTTTGACAGAAGTTAATTCATTAACTGAAAGTGATCACTTATTTACCTTTAACCTGCGATGCACCTCCCACCCAGTTCAGATGTGTCTTCCCGCCACCCTCGTCTGTCTTCTGCTTCCCCTTATCGATCTCGTTCAGGTTCGATTGATACTTGGTTCCTGGATTTCCAGACATTTTAGTTAAATTAAGTAAGTTGAGAAAACGTGGTAAGGAAAGTACACGGAACTGCATGCGCAATGTGGACATTTTCAAATATATATTTGCAATGGCGTTTTAGCAAAATTAAATGCGAGGAAGTTTTGTTTCTACTATCTTATTGGGTTGAGACGAAGAACTTTTAGGTCTAGTAGGTAACCATATTAGAGGACAAACTTCCTTTTCCTGCATATTCTACTGTCTATTAAATCAAAATATATGCTAGGTATATCTCTGATACGCATACCGAGTACGTAAGAACTGAAATCAAACCGAAATTCCATGAATATTAAAATTTCGGTCATTTCTCTTCAGAGACAAAACATAAGAATACTTCTTACGTAACTCGAACATAACACAATTTTTGTCCTATAGTCGATTTCTATAACTCGCAGTATACGTACTCAATTTCAATCACGTAAGTCTAATTTTTAGGAGCGCATCGATGATACAAGGTCGAAATGAACACGATAAACTAAGTAAAAGCTGTAAGCAGATACGCGAACTCATTAGGCAAAGAAAGGATTCAATATGGAGAGGGACGGACGGCGCGGTCAGGCGGCAGTTATTGAAAAGTTGCGCAATATTGTCGAGTGGCCGGGCCAGCCGTAAATTCGTAATGGACGCAAAAAATAAAACAGTAGCGATGGTCAATGTCCTGCGTCGCGCCATCCCGCACAAAAACACCGACCGCGAGACTTAATGTACGTGCACACTTTGACTATCGAAGTTTTACGTTTAGCCAGATAGGTATGTCTACTATGTCACTAGCGTACTCGTAGCGTGGTCCTTTTACTGGTACTGTGGATAGTTATTGTAATGATATCGCCAATGTTATTAATAATTTCGTGCACGTTTTTGATAATTTAAAAATATTACTCCTATTTAACTATTCGAAACAAGTCAATTTTATGATAGTAAATAAGATAAAGGAAGGCAAAGGAAATTTGTTTTACATAAATAAAAATAATAAAGTGATATAAACTAGCTTTAAAATATTTGACTGAATAACTTATGCAATTAATATCCGGATGACTGAGCTAAGATAAAAAATTACCTAATCACCATAAGATACAAAATTGGTTGAATCTACGATAAAAGTTGCTTTTAAATTTTACACACCACTAGTCTGAACAGACACTGTACGATTGGGAACGACCTAACGGATTTTTCGAGTTAAATGTACTTTAAAAGCTGGAAATTTTGTTTCGATTATGGTTTTCCTTGCAAATAGGCTTTGTCGTTTTATTTCGTATTACTTTTTGCTTTTTAATGTATCATACATTATTTTAATCTTGTAGTGAAATTAGTATATTCTGCCGTAATATAGACGTAGTCTAGAATATTGTTATGATATATTATAATCAGATAGATTATTTTTATAATTCTTTTTGGCTAGATTCATTGAACCAGGTTTATTTAAATACTTAGACAAAAAGTTTTCTATAAAATATTCTTTATTATTCAGTATTCTTGCTGCTGTGTACTGGTTTGAACGGTCAGGGAGACATACTTCATCGATTCGTTCCAGCTAAGTCCTAAGGGGTAGCAACGCATTTGTAGTCGACCTAAGGAAGTACTTCGATCCGATCTTGGGTTGATTACAGGTCCATGGGCGGCAGCGACCACTTGCCATCAGATAGACTGCGTACTCATTGGCTACCTCCCAGAAAAAAATAAATAAAAGAAAAGATTACCGGCCTGAAAAACTGTGAAACTAGAAAAATGATTTAATACGTAAATTCCTTTCAGTCATAATCGTTAATCGACGTAGAACGTAAAATTATTCAACTATCAGTGTTTACGTCAATTTTCATAACGAAACAATGTTCAAAGAACGTAGCTATAGTTTGTCTGCGAGCAGAGGGTGGGCTGACACTTGGCAGTAATAGGTTGTAGTGCAAGATGTCGTTGTCCGGACGCCGGGCGGCGACATGTCCGGAAAATGCCCAACTTCCAATAACAGCGTAATGACGCGCGCCAAACAACTTATGAGCTCACGATATTACATCCAACGAACAACCAGACGCACGGAATACATCTATTGATGTTATCTACATAATTGCCTCCCGCTTAATAACGCTTGATCTCTATTAATTCCTTATCTGTTTACTCTGCGAGTATTAAAAATGAATTGAACACTTGATTTACGACGTCAGATGGATACGTGTTTGTTATGCAGACATGATTACGACTTTAAAATGCTCGCATCACTTTTATAGAGCAAACACATCCAGCACCACTTCATAAAACATTTGTTTATAAACGATTTGCTTGTTCTTTACGAGCAACATAACATTCGAAGCCAGTTAACAACCTGCCGACTGGCGACAAGCCGAATGCCGTAATAGTTTATGATCTATAAACAAATATAACGACCACTAATAATAACTGAAACAGCAGCAAACAATGAAAATAAACCGACCGATCTCGAGGGATACGACTCATAAAGGTAATATTATCTCTTAATAAACGAAATCGCTGATATAAAAATCTTGTTTCAATACAATTTATTGGCACGGTATCGATGAGGTATTAATGAACTCATTTCACCGCACAATTTGTTGATACTTTCATTAGTATTGGGAAAATATGTTTATTTGCCATGCATTATAATGAGTCGATGTTTACCTATGAGTATTTGAATACCGTATTTAAATAAGGGAGACTTAATTTTATCTGTTTGTATTATCTATAATAATTCGTAATTGTTTACACAGAAGGTATTTTGCCATGTATTTGACACTTCGATCGTTTATAAAAATGTCCAATATATATAAAGATCTATTTTCCATAAACATTATAATAGTGGTATTATGACTCTCAGCCTTACCTTTATCTACAACAGGAGTGTCCCGACGTGGTGGTCGAGACGGCGGCGGAACGGTGATTGCTCGAGGATCTGGCGTCGTTGTTGGTGGTGATGATGCTATGAAATTAATAGTAATTAATAAATTTCAAAACATCACTTACACTAAGAATATAATTCAGTGATATCCAAAGTACTAATAAGTAATATTACTTTAGTCCTAACTTAATAGCTATACTTAATAGCCATAAAAAGTATATTAGTATAAAACTTTTACTTGTAATTTAATATCATATCTTATACATATTAAGGTATGTATATGATTAAACAATAAAGGTTAGTGAATGGATCAATTGCAGAATTCTGTACGGATTCGTGCTCGGATCTCTAATATCCTTATTGTAAAAAGATCCAAATAGGTCACTCTACTCTAGTCTGAGGAAGTATATTTTAAAAATCACGGAAAGCCGCGATTCATTCCAATATCATGTTATAATTAAATTCATCCTTACTATATAATCGTATGGTTCCATCAGACTCCCCTCTCGGATTCTTCGCAACACACTTGTACGTTCCATAGTCTTCAGTGATAATGTGCCTGATGAGAAGTCGCATATGAGTTTTGTATGCTGGAACCCCAACGGTATTCTCCATATGGTATTTCGTGCTCTCGTGTATCATATGGCCGTCGTCTCTAGTCCAATAGTTCAACGAAGTGGGATGGGCTTCGGTAAAACATTCCAAGGTTACATTGTAATAGAGAGGGGCACCCACTAATTGATGAGGTATCCATAACATCGGCGGAACTGTGGACAATCATTCCTGTTATTCCGGTTTAACACGCGTAAGTTCCTAAGTTATTCATGATAATTAATAAGACAAAATATCAAGCTTCATTACGGAGTTAATAAGAGATCACCTAGCAGTATTTCATGGAATAATTAAGTTGTATAATATGTATTTATATTTTATACCTATAGAATAATTGTTTTGTTTTTGACTATGCGCAAAACGCGCGTTGCCAAGAAGAGAAAAAACTACACAAAGATACATTAATTGTAATGACATTTCCGACGTCCATGTCACTCTCCATTCAGTATTAAAGTTACGTTCCGTGTAGTGTCTATACTCTCGTACGTCAAAAGCATGGTAGTGTGTGTAATGGTTTTTTTTACAAAGTTAATAATTATATATCAATGTATAATTATATAAAATATTAGCTTTCTGCACTTCCGTATAAATTTGGACTATGCCTAATCACATACTCCTCGGTCCGTGTAACTGACGTAAAAAGTGGTACCAACATTTCGCTTCATGTATTAATATTGTGATTAGTGTATTATAAAATTTGAGATATTTTGTTTTCTGATCAACTTTAACTAGCACAGACCTACAGAACTACAGCGCCAGGATTACACGATGCCACAAACAATACTCACAGTCAACGCTAACTTTCACTCTTTTCGAAACAGTAGGTGGCACGCTGTTACTAGCAATGCATAAGTAGGCACCCATATCCAAACGTGAAATGCGTGCCATTTCCAGCACTTCGCCCTCCCACTCTGAAACTGAATTAGTCACGTTAGATTAAACGAAACTGGACTGCAGGACGGGGTATGTGGGGTGATGGGCAAAAAACAAATCCTACCCGAATGTCCTTTGCTGATGGAGATTTTTGAGTTGTCATCTCGTTTCCACTTGATGGTGGGCTTAGGAGAGCCATTAGCGCGACACGTCAGAGTGACGTTAGCGCCCTCTCGCACGATAACGTCGCTTGAGCTCAACGAGTCGTCGATTGACGGCGGCACTGTAAATAATAAGCGCGAAAATGTATTTTATATAAAACCTAATATTTATGTACTTAAGTTTTACTAATTGTAAGTCATTGGGACAGTCGTATGAAGAGCTGTAGAATCCTAATTCGGTGAAGGTTTACCGATTAGTTTAATCACAGAAGAAATAGGTCAATAACCTATAAAACAGCGACTTACTGCTGTGTGTGCTACTTATATGAAAAGGGTATATAGAAAAATATTACATTGGCTAGCGTGACCGCTTAGCCTTATTGAGAGAGAAGCCCCATCCACTATTGACTATCCACTACTAACCAATAGGTCGATAATGACAATGAAGTAATTACCGCTGTTCAACAAAGCTTAAATTAAAAGATAAGTTCAAGCACATTCGACCTGTTACGCCACATGGGACATATTATTTTACGTCGTTTACGACAGTCTATCTATGTTTAGTAATACCATCAGTGGTATATCGTCTAGGCGGCTTCAATGAAAAAAATAATAATTTTCAATTTTTTTTAACACGCTTAATTTATTTTATCTACCATAATAAGTAATGCTCTGCAAAGATAACACCTAAGCCCAAACGCATAAAATTAGTACTACACAATTATAGAAACATTGAAAATCCTTACCAACAACATGTAGGTAACCAAACTGCGTTTTCGCGGTGACTGTATTGATCTGGCACATGTAGCGTCCCCGGTCTTCCTCGCGGACGTCCGAGATATGCAGGTACCAGGTTCGGTGCTTGTCGTGGGTCACGCTGACTCGAGGATTACGCGTGATCACGTGGTTGTGCACAGTCAGTATAGCAGACTGTTCGAAATGCATCCACGCCACCTACGTCAACAAAATTAGATTACGTCAGAGAGACGAAGACGTTAATTTACCCCCCGAACGTATAAATACGTACTGACGTAAAATAACGTGTCAAGCATCGATCGGTATGTGTTAGAAGTAAAATAGAAAAACATTTAGAAATGTACTAGTACCTATTCAATTTCAGAGGAACCGTATAGAGACCTGTCTCTTTATCAAGCGATGATAATACCAGCTGGTAGAAAAAATAGAATGTGTAGCTCGAATGATTTCCAATCGTTCTTAAAATTTGACGAGTGACATAACGGAAATTAAAGGACGTCGCCTCTTTTCAAATACAATATTTTTTCGTTGGAAATAAAGGTGAACATAAAAATAAATCACGATTCGTAAGAGTACTCTTAGATTCATCATTTTGTAATTATGTGATATTTACTATTATTTATTTCGTATTGATGGAATTCCGGAAATTGTCTGACGAGGACATCGATATACAAAAAAGGAATTTAGAAATATCCAACAACAGTGTGCCTAGCCTTATTTAACACAAGAAAAAAAAACATCATAATTGTAAACTAGCCTATTGTAAATTTGGTAACATTTTAAATTTCTTGATGACTTTCCTTTCTGGTTTTATTCCTGATTGACAAAACGACCTTACATTGTTTCATAGACCACTGAGCAATTAACTTATAGAGCAATAACTATGATAATCCCAAGTTCTGTGGGATGGACATCCCACCAAGCTTGGGATTCCAGATCTCACATCCTCTAACTTCGTGGGTTGTGACCGATAGCACTGATCTATTTAAGGCCCTCAAATGTTATGGTATAGGGGATGAGAGTAAAATGATACAAAGATCTGTTTGAATTCATCATATTTCTTTAATGGTTGCAATTGCAATCTTGTTTACGTGGACGTACACTCTGCATACATAGGATACATACATACAACATACGCTCTGGAGAACGTATCACGCCATACTGCTCCAATACCCGCTGGCGAATATTTTTTCAAGTGTAAGATTGTGATATAGAAATAATTGTCGTCAATACCACAGTCGTATATGCAGACGAAACAACGACAGTGCCTTCGAAATTGAAATCGTAGGGGTGGACATTAGACAGTGTAATTGCAGCTGCCGGCGTGTCCGCCTCGCGCCGACTTCCGCGGCATTAACGCTTACAGCGTGCCATTCAGATTGTTATACCAATCCTATCCGGTTTTAATTCCGACTCGATTTTTTAAAAATCTCAACTCAAATATTTAAATATTTTTAAAGGAGTGCTGGGAGTTGTTTTCCACCTCCTTTTTTCTCCCGGTCTACCACAGCCTAAGAACCTGAATGCGTTAAAAATCGATGACCACTGACCTTTCAAAATGTATATGACGTTCATTAAGCGTATTTGTACTCGTATACCTTATAATGACATTTGATTCTTGATTCTTGAAATTCTAGGTAGACTGTTAGAAGTTTCCAAAGAAACATGTACGTTCAAACAAATCAATTATTAAATATTTGTTATAACTACATATTTATGTAATTACATAACAATAGCATAAATACGTAGCTACTCATAATTTCATATATTTAAATAATTGGAAACAGAATCTTAAACTTCAGCATTATCTCGTAAAACAATATTCAGTTTGTCTTTGTAATTTAACTGCAAAGATTTGTCGTCCAGAACATACAGTCATATTTTAAAGAACCGCAATAAAATGCGTAATGAAAATACAAGACGCAAAGGTATCTAAGTGGTTTTATTGCGGTAAAAATTTAGTGAAGTTAGGTAAGTAATAAAAATACTGGCGGTGGATTTGAAAAGTTAGTCGTACACGCTTCATCTCTTAATCCAGCTTTAAGTTTGAGTCATGGATAGTTCTTTTTATCAAGATTGCAGAGGCAATATAGGGGGAAGTTTGTTAGCTGAAACTCGTGCCGGGTCACATCTTACCTATCTTAAGTGATACGGCTCTCAGCCGCTGTCTAATTTATAATGGACTTGAGGAAACTTCGCCCATTTTATTATGCAATGGGATGGTAACCCCTCTAATGACGACGACCTGACTTGTCGTAACCTGGGATGCCGAGGGTATATCCTGCGTATCGCTCGACTGTAAAATATTAATTGTGAAGCTTCGATATTTGCGGTTAAAATATTTGTAAGTTGCGATTCATCATATAGTATAAGTTAATATAAGGTATTGATGTTCGTTAGGTTTGTCCGAATTAGGATTAAATATCTATAGTAATAATATGTGTTCTTTAAGCAAATTACTACTCATGTCGAGAGTTCATCATTCATAGAAGTTTAATTAAAATCGGCACCGAAAAAACAATTCAGGTATATGCAAACTAAGAATATTCCCACGGTATTAAATCTTCTTTGTGCAATCCAATTTAGCCAAAATTACCTAGAGCAAGCGGAGGCGTTGCACGTTCATGTTATATTGTTTTTATTTCTTCGGTTTCTTTACAAAACTTTCCCTTTAGGAAAATTATCGTGTACCTAAACTGAACTGACGACGAACCTCTAAAAGGCATCTATGTAGTTTGGAATTACGTAGCCATTACCAATGTCATATTACACTAAAAAAAAAATACGCCTAAATGTCTAACAATCATCGCCTAAATATTTAAGCGTATTATACAAAAAAGTTGACAACAAATGTCTAATCGAATTAAAGCTTTGAATTACTTCGCCAAATTACTTATTTTAAGTTATTAAGCAAAGTGTCGAAGGAGGGTTTTTAAGTGAGGAAAGCGGCGAAGCGTCGGCGAATGTAAATCTGATCTGCGTAATTGTGGCCGACGTCTAATCTAATCACAGCGGTGTGTCCGTCTGCGCCGCGCTGATTGAATTACGAGCCTCAGACCGCCACCTGGATGCATAGCCTTATCGCTGCGACAATATTTTGATTATAAATTAACCGTGCCATTTTGATTAAATGTGTGTTCGGTTGCATCAATAATGATCGGAGATAACGAAGCGGACGTCAGTCACGAAAAGGTCTCAAGTAATCGCCGAAGATCATCTTAATTTCGCCATTTTAATATTGAACAAAGGCATATCTCACGAAGTTTCATTTATTGTTTGAACAATTAAGATAAAATGAAGGAGGAATCAAAATTTTACAAGCGGTTAAGAGATAAGCTTTGAGTGTTGAACTTTGGGAGTTTAACATCGCCTTGTCGGTCGGGTCGGCCCGAAATATTTTGTAAAGTCCCAAGTTAATTCGGAATTCAAATGATAAAATGCGTAGCTTAATGAGAGAAAATATTAGGGATTAAGTGAATATATCTGAAAAATAAGCGAGTACTACGTACTTCAGTTTACAACAAATTCATAAAATTAAAAGTCGATAAACAATATGAAATGTCAGGAAAGAAAAAAACCCCAAATGACTATTGCAGTAATTAGATACATCAATTTGCACTTCATTTCGGTGGCGGTGAAAAAATAAATTTGAGAGGCAAATGACGTGAAATTAAAAGCAAGTGGGCCAGCCCTAAATGCGGAAAGTGGGTAATGAAGCTGGCAGATGCAAATATGATATTTGAAATGGCGGCACCGGCTAACTAATTTCATTCGTCTGCGGATCCTAAACGAGTTAGGGTACAACCGCCGCGTTACTTTGCCGGCTGTTCGCTAGTTTTATGATACAAATTCACTGGATTCACAATGCCTATTAATTGTGAATATTTCTGAATACTAAAACCTCACCAACCCGAAAAACTACTTGTTCATTAAAATTCATGTTGACAGACAATTTTATTAAGGCGGGGAAACCTTAATAAGATTCTATTCCTAAGTGAAAGAATAAAATTGCTGTCCAATATCGAGACATAAATTAATTGAGTCCAATGGCATACGTAAAGGCATATTTTAATATAGGTAATGTAATAATGAAGTAGGTATAACATTATTTTCCATCCATAGTAGAGTAAATATTTTCTTATTGGCTTTGTAAAAAATTGCCGGATTAAAAAAAACCTATCATATGAACAATCACACGCGGCCGAAGTCAGGACAACAGACTAACAAAGTTTTATTAGTGAATAAACTATAGTTGAAATAAAATTAGGTATAGTTAAAAAACCCTACGTAATTGTCGTTTCTTTAAAAAAACACGATACGGTACTTCTTTGGCCAAGAAACTCGTAATGCGAGCAATACTTCAAAATATAATTTAATATGCAGGATACGAAATTATAGCTACATCACTTTGGATACCGGCCAACATGGAGTAGGGACTACTTACACTGAGAACACGTGTTCCGAAGTTTTAGTGTTAAAGTTGGGGGCCTATTAACTCGTTATCTTTTAACCACCTTTAATTTGGGCCCTTCTTTCTTTTTATCTTAATTGTTGAGACATTAAGGAGGCAAAGTTGAAGTTCACAGGCTCGGCGGGAGACGCTTCGTCCCTCAGGACATGCCTGGAAGGCGTCGTTTGATTTATAATGGACTCGTTGCAAACTTTAGCCATTCTACCGCGCACCGCACCGAACCTCCTTAACGACGGACCCCATCGCCGCAGGAGATGATTCGTAGACGTGTTTAATAATATTACGACAGATTTAATTATGGAACGTTTAAGAAGCTTCATCTTAAGCTATTATCGTTAGGTTGCCCGCCTTAACTTGTCCGACGGACTTTTTTACAAAAGTTTACTATGGAATACTTAAGATGAAGAACAAATTATCCCCTTTATGGGAAATACAATGTATCGTTACTTTTTTAGGAGTATTGCTTTATCACAAACGATTTTTTGTTTTGTGTAGCTGATAACAGGGCTTGGCACTTTTTTGTATAACATTCTTATCTAGTTGGCAAGACTGCGTAATGAAATATTCATTCAATGGACGATTTTGTGCCTTTCTTACAATAACTAAACACAGTAACACAATAAGTAATACAGTATTTTGATTTTTACTACAAATGAGGCATAGTTACCAAGATAGTTGTGGGCATAATATTGAAAAGGAAATGTTTGAAAACAAGGTCAATGGAACGTTTCTGAATGAACGTTTCTCATCTCATCAAATTAACAGTCAAAAGTGTCCGGTGTAAAAAATCAACGGCGAATCAAGAGAAAGGGTCAATGAAGGGGACAAGCAGTCAGATAAGTATTTCATTTATGTAGTAATATGCTAGAAATTCTATATCGACTGAAGATGGACGTATTATTATCGTCCACACGCTAGTAAACATTTTGTGTTTATAATACACCAATGTAACCTTTGTAATCTAATCTGTCTGAGTAGTC
>DWNJ01002033.1:0-11055 GCA_018250275.1 Udranomia eurus
GTGTGACCTACCTACCATATTAAAATGTGGGTCAAGCTTCTCAAGTCATAAGAGTAAAAATTCGCAGATGTAGCACAAAAGAATAATCTTCTACAGATGAACTTGTGCGGAATAAAAGATGACTCTCTTTATTGGTGTCGCCCATTGAAGATTATGACTTTACTTAAGTTTTAAGTGCCATCCTTAGAAGGCATTTCAGTGTTAAGTTTTGTGAAAATTACTCCGACCAAAGTTTCTCAGAAAATCCTATTTATCGTAATGTTAAAATATCAGCGTCAATTTTCGTTATTTTTTAAAGTTAGGCTGCTCTCAATACCTAATTAAGATTGATTTTTGCAAGTAACTTTGTTTTTAAATTTTTTACAGATATAGTATAAAATATAGACATGAAAACTTCAGCATATAAAATGTATGCAGTAAAATTTATAAGAGTTATGATGATATGATGAGTCACAAAGGATTATTTTTATATTTTCCTGTAAGCTGTAACGTAACATAATAGACCATATTCACTATCAGACTTTATTCTAAGGTCACACATAAGCAACTACTCGTAAGCAGTGAAAGGTTGCGTCTAAGCCGGCATTCGCTACTCTTCAATCAAAACACGATTGAGAATTAGCTGGCATTCGCCCACAAACCACGTTTATATTTTATTTCTGTTTTATAACGAGGAGGTCACAAACGAGCATGCAGTCCACCTGATGATAAGTGGTCGCTGCCGCCCATGGACATCTGTAACCAACCCAAGAAAGGATCAAAGTTCTTTCGAAGATCCAAGTCGACATCCTTAATCGAGGGTTCCAACTTAGTCCTCAGGGGTAGCAACGCATTTGGTGGACCTAAAAAATAACTTCTAACCTATCTTGGATTGCTTGCAGATGTCCATTGCGGCAGTGACCACTTACCATCAGGTGGACTGCATGCTCGTTTGCTACCTTCTAGGCATAAAAAAAATGAAAAAAATCCATGTCACCGCGACTCCTTTTTTATTTGTTATGGAGTTACATCTGGAGAAAGAACGGATCACCCAGTTCTGGTTTTCGACCCAGTTAGTTTTTAGTTTTTGGGAGGACTTGATTAGCAGTTGGCCCTGACATTTTCTAAAGAAAATTGTCGCATAACATTGTGATATGGTAATATAAAAGATTTGAAAATATTATATATTTAAGTTTTTTTTAACCATACTTACAAGTAATGGACAAATAACTAAAAGAACGGTGAGACATTTTAGTCATAACCATTCCTTCTGTATAAGATCAAAATGATGGATATGCCATATCTTACAGTCATGAGAGAAGTTCAGGACAGAAAGAGATATAAAACAGGCTTTATAATTTCCTGAGTTCTGTATAATGCAGAATTTAACCCTCGATGAGGAAATGAAACGTACCCCCTAGAATTTCATAGCATTGTTACGTTCAGTGAAAACATATCTTATCAAAGAGACCCATTCAGGGAATATAGGACATCTGAACCCGCTCACCACTCGGTCATGTTTGTATGTATGAGCGCATTATCATACAAAACGTTGCAACCTGGTGCAAGCGCTGAATCTGAAACAATGACGCTATGTTACTTCTGGATAGTGACATCTTTTACCCGCAACTACTGTGATCTAGAAGCGGTGGTATAATTTTTGGATCTACCACCATAACTCGTCTGCCTTTGATCAGTCCGCGTTGTTTTTATTTAAAGATGGAACGGAATAAACTCTTGAATTTCACATTTATTTTAAACAACGTTAATGACTCCTGGGTTAGCATTCTAATTTTTACTAATACTACGAGATGCTTATGTACAAATGCTATTTACCTTGCGAACAATTTCCGCTCATAAAATACTGAAAAATATAAATATTTCTTATTCACGAATATTCAAAATCTATTTTAACGATTTTTTGGTAAATGCAGGTATTATTTTGAAAATTAGTACTGCGTGAGTTTTGCATTCATGACCGGTTTCGGACTAGTTGCAATGTCCATGTTCGCACATAACTTCTTTTATGTGTAAATAAATGTTCGTAGCCGTTTCTATATACTTACTCGTAAACTGTTTTTTATTAGAATTCGATTGATTTGGAATATCTTTTACAATAGTATTCGCCTATACTGCACTCTTTCTACTTCATTTGCTCATAATTCTATGTAGATACCTTACTAAATGAGGACTATTTACTGGTTTATATTTTATTGTAATAATTAAGAAATGTGTATTGTTACCAATTAATATGTTTTCTGTCTGTGTGATTCGGAGATTGGACAGATAGCAGTCGTTAAACTTTACAATTCCATCCATTCGAGAATCCAGTCAAGGGTTTGAAAACATTCGATGGCGGAGTACGCTCTAGGCCTTGCTCGATTGCGGGAAGACACCGTGCCCAACAGTGGGACATAAAAAGTTGTGGCCCGATATCTTTCCTACAAAAACAACCTACAAATCCAATATTTCAAAGGAGTCCCCTCACAAGACAAGCCGATGCAATCAGCTTGTTAATGCGCGAACATTTCCCGCGCGTCGCGTGCTGTGCGTTGGCGTGCGGACGCCTCGTTACACACCGTAGTGTTGTGAGCAATCACTCAGCTTGGTCACTCAAGGAGGAGCCTAGATTCTGTTGTATTCTGGACATATTACCTAGGTTTAGTTAGGTTCTGGGTGCTCGTGCGGAACCCATAAACTTTGTTTGAACCCATAACGCTTGTGAAACTCGTAAGTTATGATGACAGCTATGAAAGGTAAAACATTTGTCAAATAATCCACTACTTACAAAATTAGTCCATTTGGACTACCTACGAACTTCTTCGAGGTTCGTACACTCGTTTAGGATCTGTGAATGAAATCAGCAAAATTAAATTTAGCTGTTGTAGTAGGAATGCAAAAGGATCGTCCTATTCAGAGTTTAGAACATTATTTATATATTACATTATGCTTGGTTAAAAACCACTGATGGCGTTCCTTTCTATTTCCCATAAAATAGAGCGTGTTGCGTGTTGCCTTTGTTCTACCACATGTATCAACGCCTTGTTAGTGGGCTTTTTAATGAAGTGGCGAGCAATCACATAGTTCAGTTAACGGAATCAGCTAACCTATCTAAACCAATTATGTGGCCAAAATACGTAGCTTCCAAATCTACTAAGACTAAAAAAAGAATTAATCCAACGTTAAACTCAAACACCCCAAACTCCAAAACGTTTAATGGTTTCATTAAATAGTATTGATATATTCAACATTACAACGAATGTACGTTAAAAATTAAACCCTACGAACCCTATGAAGTAATTTATAGGACGGAAATTAGAAAAATGAGATAAATACGCCGTTTTGGCAAAACCGACATACCTATATTAAACTCCAAGAAATGAATTCCAAATTAACGCGTTTTAATTTCATTGCGAGAACGAAATTGTTTCGAGGATTTTGCGTGACAACACTGGATCCTCTCATTATTTCTTTTTAGGGTTCTATTTTTTTTTTCAGAGATAGAAAAATTCTGTATTTTTAGAGCGAATCCTGTTAAACGTACAAATTCTTACCCTCAATCCGCTTTAGACAAAATGTCTGTGAAATGTCTGCGAAGTTTATTTGTGAAAGCAGGAAACAAAGGTGTATGTCACATATAATTTTGACCATCATCACAGCACTCTGTCTTCAGACTTTGACGGACAGATTACCGTCAGATCAGGGTAATGTTCTTAACACCTTTATTTTATTTTTGGTTAAAAATTTCACAGTATAATCATTTATTATGTGAAGGATTGAGGCGATGGGATACCACAGGGAACCAGTCATTCGTGTCTATTACAAACCTAGGTGGATTTTTTTTCTTACGCCAGGAAAACCCGGAACGGGTTACGCCGACCCTGTGGCGGAAGGTTATGTTGGGCTCCAACCGACCAAAAACCTGACAATGTTTCACCGCGTCACTGCGGGCCGGAGTCACAGGAACGCTCGTGCACACTTCCGCGAAACCCAGGTGGATAGTGTGCACACATGTGCGCCCTGCTATTTCAAAACTATATAATGTAATTTTGGTACGAAATTATTCTCCATACATAACCGAAACAAATATTATCTTACGCGTGAAGTCATGGTGGAAGGCGGTCGGAAAAATTTACATACGGAACCAGATATTTGTGTTACAAACTCCTGTGGTTAGACGCAAAATTTCATCTAAGATATCGCTTAATTCAAAGTCCAAACAAAATTTAATTACGTTCCCTGGAAGGCAGAACTTACTTGCTAATTGAATCAGGTGTTATCGGCGAAATTCATAATGAATTTACGACAAATTTCCTTTGTTTTCTCCTGAGTTGACAAATTATTCCTTATTATTCTGTTCCCGGTCGGTGACAAGAATATTATAAATGGCTATATTGTAAACAAGAAAGATCTATAACCAATCCTTTACATTTCCAGTGTTAATAATGTCTTTCTCCCTGTTTATATTCACAACAAGAATAAATATTTCTTTATACCAAAAAGATCTTTGTAAACATAACGTTTATCTTCTAAAGTAAAGTAATAGCTAGAACGGAATTTTAATTTAAATACATTTTTTTTATTCCGGTAGGTCTAATAGGATTAATAATGACGACAAGATAAAAATGTAAAGCAAATGAATAATAGATTTCTTAAATAAGTCATTTTGAGTAGCTTACTACTTTCACACAAAAATTAATGATAAAATTATCGGGCCCTTATAAATACAATTACAAGTAGATATATACCAGATAAGGATTTCCGGGAACACAATGCATCTCCTCATCAGGAAGCAGGGAACCGTCAGAGGCGGATTTGTGCTCATACAAATGCTAACGAGTGCTATCGGCGTAGCGCCGCTGCCTCTCCGGGGATACATGAGTACACATTTAAATACTATAGAAGATCCGCTTGTAGGCTTGGAACTGCAATATCTACACTTATTTAAAAGTTTTCAACACACAGTAGAGTTTCACTACTGATACAATTATTTCAACTAGAGATCGCCTGGCGGTCCACAAAATCTACCTATGTTATTTAATTATTAAGTTGTAAATTACTCTAGGAACCCATGTGTCATTTCTTGTTATGTCATTCAGCATGACATACCTGTATAACAAACGTCTGTGGAATATTAATGTGTGTCAAAGCCATGGTAGTGTGTGTAATGTTTTACTTAAACAATTTAATGAATTTATAATGTATTATTTTATAAAATATTCGGTTTCTGCACTTCATCTTCGTATAAACTTCAACATTGCCAATTGAATACTCCTCCGTCCACGTAATTGTCATAAAATGGGGCGGGCACAATTTTTTTGTTTCACGCATTAATATTATGATATCTATCATGTTGACACGTGTGACGGTGATAAGGAGTAAGGTATATAATCAATTAAAACAAATAGAAAACAAAATATTATCCAAAATTACTTTAGTGTACAATGAACTAAGTTTAAATAACGACCATTCCTAGGTTTATTTTATTTTGGTTTATCAGCATGGAAGTGGTTGGACCTGCGCACTTCTTAAGGGACAAAACATGTGAATTATATTATTGCAACTTTAATACGTTTAAACCAGTTATTATGTTGTGGTGACTTTTCCAACGGAAGTGGTAGCACAATTGTAATAAAAGTAATTAGGTTCGCCAACAGCTACGGCGTGAAAGTATTTCAATCAGACTGCGATAACGAAATTCTTCGATCTTACTTCCAATCTAACATCCAATTCCTGAAATTTAAAACCACAATAGACATCTACCAAACAGCACGACATGTTCCGTGAAAGCAGATGAAAGTTCGACGAAGCGGCGCATATTTTGGATGCACCGAACACGGTGCGGGCAAAATCACCATTCGCTCGATATTTGACGTCTCCAGCAGATGCGAATGCAACCGGTTTATGCATTCAGATTATATGGCAGCATTTATGGCACTGACTTCATTCATAGTCAACATGTTTGTAGTCGACGATTCGACGTTCGGTAACTTTCCGTGGAAATGGACTTATGTGTTACGTTGTCCATGTTAGCAAATTCTGCGCTTCTTCGGCAAGTAATAAACAAATATTTATTTCCTTCTAATCATTTTCAAAGATCCAAAATCTTGACCTACATCACCAGGATGAAGATAGAACAAGGACATACAGGCGCGATACATTTGTTTCATTCACTGAGTTTATACATTATATCTATAAACATAGCACTATTTAGCATAGTTAATCACTGCACGGGCGTTACCCAACGTTTCTATTAAAGCGGTGTACATCGACCGACAGATAGCGCGTGATGTATTCGCCGCTGAGTTAGTTACAAATGCCTCACGCCCTATTACGAAGCTCCGTTATCTACGATCTAATCGTCTTCGTGTTGTTTGCCCTAATTTGGTGTAAAAGCATTTATCCATTCTATTGTTTAGTTAAGCATAAGGAAATTTGATAAAATAATTAACTAGTAATATAGAAGGTCATCATTCCATTGTCATCTTACTAACCTATATGTATTCCGACGGATTATCCTTCTGAGTACCCGCCAGCACGTCGCCTCATCAGACACATCTTTCAGGGAGAATCCGTAGCTCGACCCACCACCCGTCCTGGTGCCCGCCTTGTGAAGCCACTTACAAAGACGGTAGGAAGGATCCTACAGTCGACGACACGGTGGTTCGAGCCCCCACTCTTACCGCCCCGATTCCGGAAGCCCCTTTTAGTCGCTTTTTACGTCAAGCACGAGGTATCACACGAGTATATACACTATATCGCCACACGGTGTCATTTAAACCTAATTCTTAAAACTGTACTGTTTACAAATGTCTTTATTTTCTTCTGTCCAAGGAAGCTATCCTTTCAACAACGACCTCTGGCTAATTCAATTTGAGTTATCGCAGCGAATTAAGAACGCTAATGGCGCGGAGTGCAGCGAAATGCCTATTACACAAGAAAATTAACGTTTCCAACCAACGGGATGGTATTTAGGGGAAAATATGGCTCTGTCCGAAACAAGAGTGGGAGCCGGTGCGATTTATGCGATGCATCCGAGCCTTCCTTAGCGCATACCATCTCAGTTTATTAAGTTCTACCGTTTCTTTCTTTCACGTTACAGATAGGTATATGTTTTAACATCTTTTAGAATTGCACGTGTATTCTACATATACATATACATTACATGTAAATAATTAATAATTATTACTTCCACAAAATAAATCTCACATAAATATCTTGACAAATCTCTAAGCCGATTTCTTTTAGAAACAATTCCAAGTACCTACCTTAAGTTGACAAGCTATTACTTCGCTCCGAGATTAAATTTCCCTGAAAGAATCCGACGAACTCGGGAGCAGCGAAGCATTATTTATAGTCGAAAAACTAGATTTCATTTAGGCCAAAAAGTTTTGCCGTAAACAGAAAGTCGAAAGGGGTGCGAACGCAAAAAGGCGGCTTGATTCCTACTTGATAACAATAGGCGTGGCGTGGAACGATCAGCAATGGAATTCAATGTACCTTAAAGTATATATTATAATCCATTGCGATTCTTGAACGCTGGTATGAAATTGTATTATTGAGTTAAGAAGCAATGTATAAGAGGTTTTCTGAGTACCGTATCCAGAGCAACTTTATTGGTAAGGGCAACGGAAACCAGAAAGTAAACAACGAGGTAGTTGATTAATCATTGTGAAATAGTATAGCAAACAAAGATAGCGCTGTGGCGCCGATTTTTCATGTTAAAAGGCTAATTTATACAGCAACAATAAAGTGAGAGGATAACTCGTTGATGGAGTGAATGGCTTTATAGATGAAGAGGGAACTATAACATGGTAAGTATAGTAGCTTTGAAAAGATTGAGGAAAAATGAAAGCAATCTTATTATAGTATTTTATATGAAGCGCGCATACACATGCAAGTTATGCAACGTCGGGCGCGGTCAGTAACTGGATGGGATAGTAATATTTTCATGTGCGTTTCCGTGCGTCCGTTGCGGGCATATGAAACAACCCATTTTAAATTAATGTACCTATCTATTTTATTATTGACTACATGGCTTAGTGAGTTATTAAAAGTATATTTTATATAAATGAACTATGTAAATAACAACTGCACTTTTAAATTTCACTAATGAAAATAAAATGTTTTGATAACAACATCTTTTTATCTTTTTTATTGTGAAAAGTAATGAGTATTTATGTAATAGAGCCCATCTTTGTACTGAATACTGAAATAAAAGCTAAAGGAAATAACTTTAAAAGAAAATAACTTTCTTATAAAATATTTACAGAAACCTTTTAATTATGCTGCTTTATAAATTAAGCTGTAGCCGACAGGGGCAGGGTTAAATAAAATTTATTTGCACTTGTAGAAGGCAAATAACTCACTTTTAACTCCTATAAAAGCTTCTACATGTAAGTAAAGGTTTTTTTACATAAATGGACTAAGCATTATTATTATTATTTAATTTTATAACTGTTAGAATTAATGATTGAGATGAAAGATTAAAAACGCTTACCCGCGGTCATCTTAGACAGAAGTTGCAGCTTTATTTTTTAACTATAATATAACATATAAATTTAAATGATACATGTATATTCCTTATTGAATGGAATCGGAATCAGAACACCTTGGATAAACTAACTAATTGTGTATGCATCTTGCAGCTAATTGTATCATTGTGCACGCTGCACGCGGCGTGTTTCAGAAGGAATAACAACTCTTGGGTACTATCTACAAACCTCGCTTAAATTACACAAATATATGTGAAATGAGATGTTAATTAACATTGAAAAAATACAAATAATGAAATATGGCACCGATGTAACAATCTACAAAGAAGTGGGAAAGACAAAAACGAATGTCAAACGTTTTAAAAACAGACTTCAGTGTTTTACTAAACCACAAAGAGTCTCTACATAATGTTTTGTTGATGTTCATTACATAAATATTACGTTCATTAAAAGAGACTACCTCGTCATATTTCACGTAAATTTATAAAAATACACAATATATAGAATGTAATATTAAAACTAAGCCCATTTTCTAAGTAACCTAGAACCTCAGCGTAGACATTACTGAAAATGCGTAGAAATTAATCTCCTTAATATATACTGTAGACGTTTTTTTGGAGCAATTTAAGTTCCTAAATATAGAATCACTATAGTAATGGGACAAACTAGGCCGCCAAGTTGGCGAAACTTGGCCGGATTTTGCCGGGACCAAACTGTTTATATACCCGATTGACTGAGAAGAAAATTTTACGAGTAATTTGCTAAAGACGGACGATTGACAACTAAGCTAAGTAAAATAAAATAATATAGATAGTATAATACAAAGAAGAACAATAAGTAACTTGACTTCAGAGATAATATTATCACTTCATCAAAAATGTATGTGTAACTTGACTTAATCACTTTATCCTCAGCTTCGTTATTGTAGAGACACCGCAACATTAACTAAGATCCTCTCGCCCGATAATGGACCCAAAGCGCAAACTGATTTAAATTAACACACAGAGACACACTTTGTAATCCTAGCGGAATGCAATCAGAGCACCTTGTTTCAAACCCACTTACCGAAACTTGCATCCGCCGCAAATCGTATCAAATTGTATCTATTGACCGTCCCCATTCCGTCGGGTTTCTCGGGGCAATTAAAGTTCCTCACGACAGAATCAACAGAGGGATGGGAACAAACTTGGCCGCCGAAGTTGGCTAAACTTGGCCGGCTTTGTCCCGACTGTACTCCGAACTATCGGATCAGCTCTCTCAAAAGCTTTACGAGTAATTTACTAACAAAAGTCGGAAGCTCGGATTTTGGAACAAACCAGAATAATTATTGTGCTTGTAATTTTACGCTTTTCAATGTACATTGTTACATAATGATTTTTTTTTATCATAAAAGGGTATAGAAGCAGCGTATAATGCAGAAACACATAACTAAAGTTTCCCCCATCCCCCTATAAGCTAAAGAACTATAGCTACTATAAAGTATAGAATAGAACTCTACCGCAAGCAAAGTCACACAAAGCGCGCCATTCCAAAGCCTTCTAGTCGCACTAACTGAAACAATGACAATTGATTCCCAGACCTCAGTTTCGAGTTAATGGAATAATTAAATTCTTTGCATTACTTAGCTGCCACCAGCCCGCGTAGAAATCTGAATCGGGATGTTTTCAAATGGTAATGAATTCATGGAGCTCATTCAGCGCGCATCCCGAACAGATGTTAAGATGCAAGAACTTTCTGCTTCATTGGGAAAAACTGGGAATTTTCATGTTTTACGAGTAGCTTCACTGCATTCGAGTAACGAGATGCGGGATCGAGAAAATGGTGATATGTGGAGTTATTACCTCTATCTTGCTCGCATTCATGACTTCTATGTACGGAAACATAACTTAAAACATTTGACAAGGGCACATCTTGTCATTTCAAGGACCTGTTTTATTTGAAGTTGAACAATTAGTTTAAAATAAAGAATGAAAACATCAATGTCTTTAACAGTATATCGAGCCTGATACTTCTATTTAAACGGTGTGATTACTCTGAACTTTCACGGAACTCATATACCCGTGCAAGGCAACCCTAGTAGTGACCTTAGTAATCGTAGTAGTGCCTCAACATAGATGTGCTGCACAAGATTAGCCAAAAAAAATATATCATCCGAAGTTTTGAATCCACGGTTGGAAACTCGCAGACGTCAAAACTTATATAACTGGCATGAATATTCCAATTGATACGTACATTAGTCTTCGGGTTTTGTTGAAAGACTTGTGATGTTATTTATTTGATATTTATTTTTCTTGAGGACCACGTCTCTTTGCTAAGTTCGAATGTTTTTAAGTTCCTCTGATTTTTTTTATTATTATTTTACTATTGTAACAAAATCTAATTACAACATAAAGATAATAGCGGGCTTTGAAGGTGGTATATCCTATTACAGTTCGACTTCGGAGGCACCACTGTCACATCTATTTCCGCCTTATAACAGCAGTGCTCTTGCTGCTGTGTTTTTATTTGAAGGGTGTGGTCAGGGAGATATACTTAACCGAGGCGTTCCAACTTAGTCCTCAGGGGTAGCAACGCATTTGTG
>DWNJ01002034.1:0-11053 GCA_018250275.1 Udranomia eurus
CGACCACAAGTGCGTTGCTACCCCTGAGGACTAAGTTGGAACGCCTCGGTTAAGTATATCTCCCTGACCACACCCTTTTAAAGGGCTGAATTTGCAAATGACATATTGCCATTTCTAATCAGAACCATAAAATAACCTTTATACTTGTAGTTTATTTATAATATTATAACTCTGGGGGTTTCGAAACAAAAGGAAAAATCTATTCTTAAGTGATATTTCCTACGAACTCCACAGTACAGGCAAAGTTGCACGTGATAGATTACTATAACATACAGCCTAAACTAACCCAAGATATTGAATACTATTTCTATAATATTGTCATGTATGTGTTATATAGAAAATAATAATTCTTGATTTGAGAATCATTTTGTGTACATACTTATATGTAAATGAATAAGAATTTGATTGATTATTATTATTTATTCGCAAAACACGTGTAACCTAACCTAACAAATTGAATACTATTTTTATAATATTGACATGTAATAATCATTCAGTATTATTATAAAATCATTCTTGATTTTAGAATAATTTTCTATGCATATTTTCAAGTAAATAAATAAGAATTTGATCGATTATTGTGTATTCGCAAAACGTGACTTCCTTGATTTGTTTACTTGATGGTATAAAAGCCCGGTGTCCGGGCTTATTCGGTCACTTTCCATCTACCTGCTCAGCAGTCCAGACCTCTGAGGTGAAGCGAGGAAGACCAGGTGTCGCTGCCAGACTAAACAGTTAGTAAGAAATTCTTGTTAAATAATATATAAAGTTTGATATATTGCTTCATAATTGCTATTCTAAAATCATGCTCACCGCGTGTTGCTGCAAAACTAAGCTGAGTAAGAAATGCTTGCTAAATATCTATATACATTCGAATTGTTGGTTGTTGAATCTGATATAGTACAGTATTATTCTAATATTATGTTTTATTCAAGTTATTTGTTTTAAAAGTAATTTGGCAAATATAAAATCGAAATAACCTTTAAAATGTTGTTTTTTTACATATCCCCTTTTCTTTAAAAATACATTTCAGTTCCTTTTAAGATCTGTCGTTAAATTTAAACACTAAAATATCATCTCTCGATTTGCGTATACCTTATTTTCTTACCCACGCGACATCTAGTACAAATAAAGTGGCGTAACATTATTGATATGTATATGATGCATTAATATGAACATTTTGAGTACAGTTTCTACAGCATCTTCAAAATAAAGTTCTATGAACTGGGTTACGGTTGACAAGCTATAAAAGAAATAATAGACTAAGTTTAATACTAAATTTAGCTTCGAAGTAACGTTTACTACATAACTTTAGCAATTAATCGGTTTAATACCCGATCGAGCATATTGTTGCCGGGTGAGGCAATCGTTCAGTAAAGTTAATGTGTTATTTATATGTTATGTGAACATCCTATTATTATTATAAATGCGAAAGTTTTCATGGATGTCTGTTGCTCTTTCACGCAACCACTACGAAACGGATTTAGATGAAACTTGACAGTAATATAGCTTATTCATCAAAACCACACACGGTCTACAATTTATAAAGACTTTGTGTAATTTAATATAACATAAATAACAAGTAAGTCGGATAAAATCAAAACGGAGGGCAATAGTGAAATTATTACGATGGTAAATAGATACCGGAGTATTGTTATCTACCAGATGTTTTGGTTTGTTATTAAATAATTACGTGAATAGTGTTTTATTGCTGATTTTAATATATTACGTTGGCGACGAAGTTTTTAGGGACATATAAATTAGTTGTTTTTTTCCACGCGGATCTAATACAGTCAGAAAATGTCGTATGTATATTGTTATTACTTACTTAAAACGGTACTTCACGAAACCAATTATTAACTGAAACTATTGCGTATTGCACACACGTATATAGACACATATTATACACGGAACTTATTTGAATACTGAAACGCGAGTGACGTGACAATCGGAAATGTCAAACAATTAATGTCATTTTGCGAAATCAAAAAATATTTTAAATTTTTCTATAGGTTTGATAGGTGAAAATATAGATATTTTACAACTTATAATTCTATGATATATTATTACTTTTTACCGAGTTTTATTTATGTTTTAACGTGATAAAAATCCTGAGCAATTTACGTTAAGTAATAATTAATTAACTTTTTTTTTAAGTTTAAGGGTACGTTCATTCATTCACATTTCTAAAAATAGTCATGTATACACATTAAAAGCAAATCCTTATTGTCTTTTTCTTAACATAATTTACATAATACTTATACTATCTGAACTGTGAACATAATATTTATAAATTTATAAATTACAGATCTTCTGACGTGTAATAAAATTCTTTGCATTCGGAAAAATCTTTGCGCGTAATTCATAATAAAGATGTTGAATTAATTAACGATTAATTAGTTTAGTCGCGGGGGAACCAACAAAAAGTAGCCAAAAGCTAATTAAATTAATTAATGTTGGATTATGAAATTATACGTGTTAAATGACAGAAGTCTTAATTAGTGTTATCCCCGCATCGGAGTTATTTCGTACGTTCCTAATTATATTAATTTTATAATGAATTTTAGTTTTTTATTTAATTAGACAATATTCAGAAATACACAACGTAATTGTATTGTTTGTTATGAGGGCTGGGCTTTTGTTCAATCTCATTGTTATAAAATATAAATTATGGACATACTTGTATGCATAGAGATATGAACTCTATAGACCTTCATTTAACACAATTAACAACTTTTAACTAAGTAAGAGTGTTTGTATTTTGGACGGAGAGATTTACACTTCACCGTGCGCAAAACACATAAGTTCTAATGCACTAGTTATAGTAACAGTATATTATAGATACACAAATAAAGTCATGCACTTTGATTCCATGTTATCGTTGCATTTAAAATCGAATAAACTAATGCGTATCCAATCGCATTTAGGTAGATGATGGACAGTCAAATTAATATAGCTAAACCAGGTCCGGATTGTTGGGTCAGAATCAATTTAGCGTGGCGTTTGCCCACTTATCGAGCATTGTTCGGCTGTTCCGCTGATACTCTGGGTCCCATCCCTACGGCCTGCGGGGGGTGCGTGATGATTGATGGGCGGCCGGCTGCACTGAGTGTGAGAGAGATGCATATATCGTAGGGTTGTCAACGTCTAAAGCTTCAAGTCTCTACCTCTCTCGAACATTATCTATACGTGTGTACTAAGTGTGGCAAAAAACGTCTTAAACTTTACTTTGACATATCGCTATCGCTATCTATATTAGCAAATATAGTTCATCTTACCATTTTGGTGTTGCTGAGGTTATCCAGTTTTAATCACCTTACTTAGACATATCCTTGAGTACAACTTGTATAACAGCATACACTGCAGTTAAAATATTATTATAAATTGCTTACATGTGAAGAAAATTTGGTAAAAATGTTTGCTGTCAAAGTTTTAGCGTATTGTCAGCCCTAGCGACTATCCTGCACGTTCGCAGCGGGCTGAACCCATAATTGACTGGCAATTACCTGCGTTATAAATATGACACAAACTCGGAATAGTATGATGTCTGTGACGCCCCACCCAAGAAATATGTAAGTATTCTGTAATAATCAAGTGTAATTGCAAGGATCTCCCACGTTCTTATGTATTTTATTATTGTCCAAACTGATTTTATTTAGTTTATATTATTGTTTTGAGATAATAACAATTGTAATCAAATTTTGCCACAGTTTTCAAAACAATCAAAATTCGATAAGTAGTGAGTTTTTTCCGTTTTTTACAACAAAAATTAAATATGTATTCAAAGCTTTTGTAATCACAATTTTGTGGTAATCGTTAAGTTAAATGCAAAGCCAACGTGATAACATTGTGGTGTTTGAAAGTGAACATTATAGTTAAGTGAACACGTCTCTGAATGTAATATTTGTATGCCTTCAAATTAATCATCATCCTCAAATCATTTATCACATTTAATTCAATATGTTTTAAAATAACACATATATTATAAATGTTTAAAACATTATAATATATTGCTTACAATGTAATTTAAAAGTGTAACAAATTACCTTTGGCAACCCTGGGCAAGCGAGCGGTCTTCCCCGCTCGCTCGCAGCAGACCGGACCCATAATTGAATCGCTATTACCTGCGCTGTAAATATGACACAAGCGCGTAATTGCAAGAGGAGCGTGAGGAACACCGCAGTGTGAACGCGCCGTCAAGATGAAATATTTTAACGTCTTCGGACTAATAATCTGTTGAGACTAGCATAGATACATTAATTATAAAGGTATATTTTACATGCATTGTCACAGTTTAAATACACTATATAGCACTTAAAGACTCATATATCATCCAATAAAGGTTTGTCACAATTTAGTTTTCAAAGTTTTCCCACCAATGATAGTTGGCAACCCTGGGCAAGCGAGCGGTCTTCCCCGCTCGCTCGCAGCGGGCCGGACCCGTAATTGAATGGCAATTACCTGCGCTGTAAATATGACACAAGCGCGTAATTGCAGGAGGAGCGTGAGGAACACCGCAGTGTGAACGCGCCTTTGAGATGAAATATTGGAATCACGCGTCCGTGTGTCTTCGGATTAAGCGATGGGTTTATTTGCTTTTGTTGGTATTGAAACTGAATTTCATTTGTGCAGCACAGTTTTAAGTGACTGCCATTAGATTGAAAGGCTGTTCAGTAATACTTTATCGCAATCTTTCTTAACTTAACCTATTTGGATCTATGTTATTTATATTGGAACCCGTGTAACTTCATTGGACACATGTAAGTGCCCGAGTAATATTGAGTAGATATTTAGTTTTGGACTGTTAAGACCTGCTAATATTAGTATTTATCCCATATGAATTTTAAACAGAGAAGTGAAAATAAAAATTTGGCTATGTTTTTAATACAGGTATTCTAAAATCGTCATTTTTGGCCATTAACGTCCTCTAGCGGCCAATAACGTTCCTGCGACGCTACCAAAATTCAAAGGGCTTATTTTAATGCCGTCCGCGCTGATGAGATAATTAAAAATTATATGCTTGTTATAAGTAACGAATTTGGTTAGTGAATAAAGTTATTAACTATGTTGGCAACATAGAGTGGTTCAGTCAAATAAGTTATGGCGGGTATTATCGTGTAACCGTGTAATTTCGTAGATAATATAATAAAATTAATAGAGATAGAGAGCCTTAATAGAGAAATAAAATCATCACTAATAGTTTTTATTTGTATTACAGTAAAGCGTATCTAACGCTATTAATAATATTTGACGAAGTACAAATAAAAAATAATAAGCAGCCATGAGGACTACCAACAGAAAAGAAAACTTAAAACTGTATTATGAAATTTCAACTAATTGGAATATTGAAATTCTTAACATCTATTTCTGCCTTATAACAGCAGTGTTCTTGCTGCTGTGTTCTAGTTTGAAGACTTAACCGACTTCCAATTTAGTCTTCAGGTGTAGCAACGCAACCATGTTCGACCTAAGAAAGAATTTCTGTCCCGTCTTGGGTTGATTATATATGTCCATGGGCGGCAGTGACCACTTACCATCAGGTGTACACGCTCGTTTGCTACCTAAATGTTACAAAACATATATATATTATTCAGAGTCGTGAGAGAACTAGTGTGTGTGACATGGAGCCCACGAAAACATAAAGAATTAAAACGTACAAAATTACAAAAAAGATGCCACCGAACTTAATACGCGCGTTACGAACAAAAAGTATTCCGTGTTCTGTCATTGTTCAAAACACAATAAAAACATGTAGCCGACCAAAGAGTAACCAAATACTCGACACTTCGTCATGCTTGCGGAGAAACCCAAAAAATATTAGAAACGTGAGTAGGAAACGAATCTTAATATCTATGTATGTAGGTACACACGAATAACTGGCTGACATATCAATTCCCAGCTCAAACTACTGCGGTTAGGACCTTAAATTTGAATACGGGTTTCTTTTACACTGCAGGCGAGCACTAAGGCAGGATTTCGGAATTTCAACACCTGAAAGTGGAGAAAAGGGGTTGAAATATATAGAAATTCTGTCATATCTTTATTTTGAAATTCCTTTTTAGCAAGTAATTAGATTTTATTAGTAATCAGATATCAAAGCATCTTGTGCACATTTCGGCGTCCATTAAAGTAACTGTTATTATTTGGAATGCGCAGCTCCAGCGTGGTTTCACTCACTCATGACAACTCGCACTGGTTTTAATGGGAATTGGTCACCCGATATTACGAAAAACGTAATAGCTGTATAAAATAGAACTTTACAAGTACTAAAAATAAAAAAAAGCATGTTATATAAAATCAAATCAAATCTTTTTATTGTGGAAAAGGGGTACAGTTAATCATAGCCGTTCAGTTCTTATTGATAAATAACAATGTCTCACTCTCATCTGCCTTTTAGCTTTTAGTTTTTATATCCTTTAATTTTTCTTTTATATATCCTTATAAGCTTTTTATTCAAATTTAAAGAAGTTAAAGGAAAGCATATAGTTTAATTAAAAGTTAAAGTTCTTTATTAATTTAAAAAAAAATTAATTTAAAGGAACGAGTTAAAAAGATTAGGAACAGAAATAGGATTTGTAATTCTCTAAATGTTCCTTAAACTATAGCTGTTTTTCGAGCACATATGCTTCCTACCCTCGATACATATACCTAGTCAACCCTTTCCCTTGTATGTAACAAAAGTCGACTGTATAGGCTGTCAGTACATAATTGTTACTAATTAAATAGTGCAAGGTATATTCAAATACCAATTACGTGTTTCCGCTGTGTACGTCTAATTATAATCTTTCATTGTTTATGTAGTTATATTTTATGCACACAGTTAAAATAACGATATATTGCAAGAAACTACCTTTTTGTCTTAATTATAATAATTGAACCCGTAATTAAATATCTAACTACTTTGTATAATTTTAATAATCAGATATTTTTGCAACTCACTTGTTTAAATTTAAAATAAAACAGATGTTAATTTTAAATAATAATTATGTATAGTAGTTATAGATAGTAGTAGATTTTAGAAGTAGGTACATATACTGAAACTGCCAGTTGATTGCTTGATTATTTTATGCAACAGGTAAAACATCGACAAAAATACAGCGAGCATCCATTATAGAACTGTGTCACGTATAATAAAGCAGATCACCAAAGTAATAATTTTATTAAATTATATATGTTTGGAAATATTCTTAAATCATATTATAATTATTCAATAAACATCAAAAACTTCAGAAAGAATAGGGCTCCTACGTGAAGCCCATAAGATTCTACTAGCGACAAAGATGTCTCAAAAATGTTCAATGCGCTCTGGGTGAATGCTAATGACTCAATGGTAGACTCTAAATAGATCTGGATATATAGTATCAAAAAATAGGTAAAGGCATACACAGACACAATATTCCTTAAACTTAAAACAACGTTTTTTGAACGAGAATTAAGGACAACGAGACTTTATAATACTTATTTTTAATCCTTTACCCTATTTTATTTAAGTGTCCTACGACTTCGCTATCTGAGAAATTAAAGGGCACGAAAATACCGACTATAATAAAAAACGACAAAAATATATTGTAAGGCGTACACTTCCATGTTTGTTATTTAATTCAAGCAATTTATGAGTGTCGGATAGCGGATGCTATTGTTTATTTAACAGCTACTATACAGTATACACGTTAATTAGAATTAATACTGTAAGGTAAATTGCATATGGTGCACGTAACCGTCCACCGTTGCGCCCCAGGCGACACCACCTGTCCTGCAGGATGCACCATGCATCATGCGCAAATGGCGCAATAAGTAATAACATTTACGCGGTTTTACGCGTCGCTTGGCACATGGCTTTGGTTTCAACCGCCATAAAAATACCAAAAATGTTGTGGATCGTTCTCTCCAAATTTGAGGATTACATTTTTGGCAACATAACGCTCCGCCAAAAAAATACCAAAAATGTTGTGGATTTTTCTTCCGCTTTTTTTTCTCTCAAATTCGAGATTTAGATGTATGGCAATATTGTTCGACACTTCAATCGCTTTTATTCTTATAGCCTTGGGACTATATAGACTTGGGATAGTTGTAGTTACTGTGATGTCTTCAAAGCGAAGAGTACGTGGTAGCGTACCTTGATGATACTCGTATGGAGTCAATAGAACTTCTCCTAAGCGGTTTCTAAAAGTAGGTGGGTGTCAAAGGCGATGTTTTACACTTTGAATGCAATAAAAATCAGCGAATACAGAAATGCAGGAAAAAAAGTATAAATATAAAAACTATTTCTTAAGCTCATATGTATGTATATGTGAGTTTGAATTGAGGTGTGAATATACTTTTCTAGACAGGCAAATATCAAATATAAATACGTATTTGCGCATCAATGCTAATCACATAGCAAGATGAAGTGTGGAGAGCTTTGCGATGATAAATACATTATAAATACATATACACCAAGATACTGGTGCACTAAACAACTTAAGGAATTAGAGAATAGAGAGCAGTTAGTTTCACGTAGAACAGAGAAAATCGCCAGCAGTGAGGTTTTAATTGGCGTGGTGGGGTGGGTAGCCATGGATTCTGCCAAACCCCTCGCAGTTTTTCTCCCTGCAGACCAACAGGTGGCTCGTTGGATTGCCAAAATTTCTAAAATGTACAACGAAGAAATTGTAGCTGGATGCATAACGAATTTCCAATTTGCTATGTCCTTTAAATTGTTGTAGAGTACTCTTATCAATATTAACAGATTCTAAATATGTTTGTACCTTAACCCAGTAATAATTTTAATTTAATTATATATATTTGAAACCTTAATCTTATAAGGTCTTTTACTTTAGTTTCTGTAACTTGTTCCGTAACCATATTTTTTTTAAATTCAATATGTTGTACCCGTTACTGTTCGAGGTAATCTTTTGAATGGCTTAAATTGTTGTAATGTAATTCAAATTGTCAATTTTATAAGAAACAAACAAATCGTCAAATTGACACGAGCTACCGCGGTCGAAAGCTAGTTGATAACTTTGAGAATGATTCAAAAGATCAGTGGACTAACCTCTTAAGAATCTTCGGAATTTACTTAACACATTTGTGATGGCCGGATCTTTTTTATTTGAAAATGCGGCCTTCAATACCGTGTACGGTTCGCGTAGTACGTTTGTGAAATGTTAATCTGTACACAACATCGGAATTTACGTCAACATTGTTGACGGCAATTCCTTCCGGAGCGCGGACGAGGCGCGCGTATTAATCGAGGCCACTTTAATATCAATCGTTCATTAAACCGAGGAGCATACAATCGTTCATTTGGGACGTTCTCACGCCTCATTAAAGTCTTTTCCGTGATTCGGCGACCGCGTCTACCGTTTCCCCGAACACAATGAGGGAGTGATTCGGCGGCGAATAACGAGGCCATTTTGTCGGCCGCCTCTCACGTCCGACGCCTTCCGACGCTCAATGAAAGTTTACCTGCAGCCGTAACGAGCGATTTGTCCCCTGGCCTCGGCCCCCGCGCCCCGGGCCCAAATCAAAGCCCATTCACATCTGCATGCCGACACAATGCCGGCAATTAGGGCGCGCTTCGCCCTACAATCGGACGTAATGCGCGCTCGTTCGATGACGCTAAGCCGGTTCGTCCTGTCCCGTCGGGCCGAGCGCCTTCCAACAATCTTGAAATTTGCACTCATTCGCATGTATCAGCGATTTTATGTTACAACTTTGTCTCGACTAATTGTATAACGTGTATCTGTGTACACCGGGTGCATGCCTGAATCGAGTTTAGATTTTCCAAAGGATGCGTTGTTGACAAACAAAACGACTGGCTCGTAGTCGATAGACGAAAAATACAACTGTTTTAATACTGTTTGCTGGAGTCATAAAAAGGTCATTAATTCGTAAAACTTTATTGAGTAGCGGGGTCGTAAAATTTAAATCAATTCATTAGCAAACACATATATTACTTTGTCGTTGTGAATTAGAATAATCCGTGGAGTTTTTGGACTAATTAAGACGTATCAACAGCTGGTGGGTTCGAAGGGTCAGCCGTTATGAATGTCACGTTTCGCTTCTTTTGTGAATCAATTCGCCGGGGTCTGGGTCAACGCGCAGTCTGCACCTGCCTATTTTATTTAAAAGATTAAGTCATACGCTATCCCAATTGAATCATAAAAATGTGAATGCTTGTATGTGATGGTTTATGATCAGAGCTCAATCATTCAGCGCCTTTTGCGTTTGGATTAAGTTTTGCACCCAAGTAAATGAATCTTAGCATTAAAAAGTATGTACACAAGCAGCTAAAGGTCACAGAAGGGGTCCAGTCGAGAACTAGTTTTACATCATGTCGACAGTTTGAAACTTATTTTATAAACGGTTATTGTACTCCAAAGATAAACTGTATATTTTGAATCGCATCAATTTCTTTGGTGAATTCTCTGACTTACTTCGGTCAACGCTCTTTTATGGTTTCTCCGCGTTGATTTCAACGTTAAGTTTTTTATACGACTGGGAGGTAGCAAACGCATGCAGTCCACCTGATGGTAAGTGGTCACTGCCGCCCATGGACATCTGTAATCAACCCAAGATAGATTCAAAGTTCTTAAATTGGCCACAATGCGTTGCTGCCCCAGAGAACTAGGTTGGAACGCCTCAGTTAAGTATGTCTCCCTGACCACACGCTTCAAACCAGTACCAGCAAGAACACTGTTGCTGTTGTTGTTGAACAATAAATTTCTAAATATTGATATCTTATAATAGTACGATCAATGTTGTAGTCGTAATAATAGTAGTGGAGGTCAAATGTCAACGTTTGTATGCCTTGCTAGTAAAGCGATGACGTTGCCTCATTTGTAAATCAACTCGTAGGGGCTTTGGTCAACACCTGCTACCTGGATGTAATTTGTTTTATTATTTATCTAAATAGACACTCAACACAGTGCAAACCTTTTTATACGGTTATAAATATATTCCTAACACTTATTACTTCAAAATAAATAATGTCATTAAATTATTATTAACACAATATGAGATACTTTTTTAGCATTTTTTAATAAATGCCTAGTATAATCTCAACATTTAG
>DWNJ01002035.1:0-11051 GCA_018250275.1 Udranomia eurus
TCTGTTGATTTCTCGTCACTCGCAGTCAGTCGCTCACTTAGTAATACTATAACGTAAATTAATTATTTTGACACTTACAATTTTTATTTACAGTCACTCGTTTTTATACTACCCTAATTAAAGCCGGTTGGCATTATTTCAGATATTCAGAACGCCTGAAACATTTCATTATATTTTATATAATATATAAAATAATATATATCATTACTCATTACTCAATTAAATGTTTCAGACATTCGAATTTACGGCGTTAATGAAACGAAAAGATAAGATGATGACTGCACATCAATAATACCGCGACAACTAACACAACCTATACTAATGTGACCTAAAAATAATCCTGAATAAAGGAGAAATTACAGCTTCTTTGCTTACAATGATTCGCAATAGAACCCTGTGATTTGACTTAAGCTATTTTTTCATGACAATAGAACTATCAGAATTCACAGACCGATTGATTGAACGTGCAAGGTTTAATTTTACCTGAAACGTAGCAAGCCATTGAAAATAGCTTTAATTCAAATCATGTATTCATTGAAAAACTAACAACGGCATTTTGTTTATTGCGGCAAGTAATTCAGGAGTTAATAGTCTAGCTATAAAAACTGTACGTGTGTTAGTTTCAGCTGCTTAGTAAGATTTCACGCGTTAACGGTTCGTTAAAAGGTTTTACGATCTTTCGTGCAATCGTGTGCGCAAAATTTTCAGACGATGTGAATATTTATCTCGATAAAGATTTCGATTTTCAAGTAGTAAAAAGTGGTAAAATTCTCCTCGATTTATACATAGTTGAACTATCTCTATCTCACCATTAAATTGTCCGCGATGATAAATAATTTTACCATACTGTTTATTTAAATCCGGTATGGATTGAACGAATTTCGATTGAATTCATTCCCACTTAGTCGTCGACAATTATTAAAATATTTTCCTTTTCCCTTTTGATATATACTTCCTTTGATAATTAAGAATGTAGGTACTGCTTGCTTACCTGTAACAAAATAGAATTTTAATTAATATACGTTTAATTATCCGCTTCATAAGTGTAAATAAAAAAACGTAGCAATATGAATGAATAATACATATATTTTAGATGCCTCATTACATACTTACATACATACACACATACACACATACACACATACACTCATACACACATACATACATCCATACATACAAACATACATACATACTGGTATGTAATGTATGGGTGATATGGTACAGTTGGCCAGTAGGTCATATACAAGAATTAGAGTGAGACAGTAAAGTAAGACAAGAATCTCTTAGCGCATTTATGGAATAAACACTATTTGTATTATAGTAGAATAAACGTTCTTTGATCCGTGATTTAAAAGTCAGAGTAGAACAAGATTATCTTCAGATAAAATAAATAAACACAACTGTACACACTCGCTGCTATCTAAATGTATCATTAGACGGCTTCGGGCAGAGATAAAAACTTTGAAAGAAAAAATAAGAAAAATTGTTTGAGCAAAAGGTATAAATAGTATAAAATCGTCCAATAAAGATTTTATAAGCGTGCTGTTATTCATTAGCTCCACATTCATATATTATATTAGTTATCTTAAATAAATGATCTTTCACTGCCTGCGCAATATTCAAAATATTGCGCGCATATAAGCAACTGATGACAATACAATCATCTATTAAAATCGTGCTTCTATTTAGTGTTTCGTGTGCAAAGGAACATCATAATCCTGTTTTTTTCTGCACTTCTGTGCGCACATGATCGACACTGATTATTAAACACCCAAGACCCCTGATAACTTCGATCCTATCTTGGGTTGATTACAGATGTCCATGGGCGGCAGTATCCATTTACCATCAGATGGACTGCATGCTCGTTTGCTACCTCCCAGTCATAAAAAAAAACTTATAATTTAATTACTGCCAAAGCAGTAGATCCAAACGAATTGACACAATCCGTCCATCTTCGCCCGATGGTGCCCAAAGCCAATTGCGCCGATCTCGCATTTCAAATTACGTTTCCAACGCGAGCCGTCGGAATTAAATTCCCAGCTCGCACAAAGATCAGAATTGGTGTTCGTCCCACCAATTATTTGCAACGTCGTCGTGAAAATAAAAAAAAATCACACATACATACGCATACGTACACGGGGCTTTCGCTCCCGGATAGGGTAGCCACGTCTTAAAACTGAAAAGCTGCTCAGATCGACCAGTTCAGCTGGACGTTTGGGTGAAAGGTCTCCAAATTTTTGGCCTTAGCAAAACAATGCTTTTTTATTTTTACTATAAAATATTCATAAAACAAAATAGCAGTGACAGTGACAGTCTTATCGGAATGGACACCGACACATGACAGATGTAAAAAAAATGGTCAATCTAACGAGCCTAACTAAAACTGGACAGGCCGGACGTTTAATTTGACCGCACACGCGACCGAAAAACCTGACTGTGTCCGGTGTTCTTGGAACGCCTGGCAACGCTACTCCCGAATCGGGACGCAAACAGAATCGTATAAATGAATGGTACCAACTGTGCTGTAGGTTCATGTAGTTCATGATAGGTGCGCTACGCGAGGCCGGCGGGCTACGGATCAGTGTGTAGAGAGATCTTTTACCTGTCCCGCGCTGACTGGGATTGACACACACGGTCTCCGTCCCGTGTGTTCAGTGTCGAACCAGAATCATGCTGTAGACTGAATTTATTTATGTCCTATTTAAAAAAGAATGCTCGGGGTTTTTTTCTGCAACGGATTTTTTCTGCCGGTCTACCATAGCCTGAGAACCTGAAGGCGTTGAAAGCTTATGTCCACTGACTAAAGAAAATGTATATGACGTTCATTAAGTGTGCACCTTATAATGAATTAAAACATTTGATTCTTTGATTTTTGATTGGTTTGTGTTAATGTTATACGAAACAGAATAATTGTCGTTAACTAACACAAAAGTCCCTTAAAAATCAATTAATCGTACTATTACATACAGGTGATAAGAGAAATCACCAATCTGCTTCGTCATGACATTCGTATTTGTTCACCATCTAAATACACTGTCAACATTCTAAATACTGTATTGTGAACTGTGAACAACCCAATTACACTGACTCAAGCTTACCGTAAAGTCCAATCAATAAAATATTGCACAAGACCAGTCTTGGTCTAACTCAAAATGTCATACGACAAAATCGGCGCGAGATCGGTATAATCGTCTCCGTTGGCGGGTTGGCGTTTTGTCGATATCGAGTGTCAATATTCGGGATCCCGATGATCCAGGCGAGGGTATCGATTCGGCTCGCATCCGAGATAATACCCGGTATCGAGAGCGGCTTAATTGGGGATCGAGTCTCGCCTGTTCTTACGCCCTCTTAGGTTAAGTACAGACTTTAAATGGCCGTGGAGCGTCATCAGCCGGCTGGACGCTTTCTTTGTTCACCGAAGCGTGGTGCTCCTCACTTATGAGGAGTGACACGAGTGTGGAAGGTGGATAAATTGGAAAGGGTACAACCAATAATCGATTGTTATCGAATTTGAGTTTTAGACTTTAATGAAGATCCACGATGTGCGATCCCTTCTATGGTAAATATTCTCTTTGTCTCGAAACTTCAAGTCACAACTAAATTTGAATTATATAACGCGAATAGTAATCGAATACCTAAATTACTTTAGTATTATTTAGTATATTTAGTAAACTACTTTTAGAACAGGTTGCATTTCTTGCTCGTTATTTCATACTCAGACAAAATAGACAGGCAGTCGTTGTCCGACAAACATCTCGTCTGAACCACCCCTTGTCTCGTCTCGCCCCGAATTAAAACAAGAGTGCGGGGTTTGCCCGTAAGCAGGCAGTGTGTGTCGACTCCTCAGGTTAAGCCGTGAGGATTTGCGCGTACATATCGCAGTGTGCTCGCGTATTACGCGGCCGATCGTTGATAATGCGATGTGAGGTGTACGCCAGGGAGGCAGGGGGATGCGATAGGTTCGTTTGTTTTTACGAATGAACTAATTGTAACATTAAGTGCTTATTGTTTTTTTACTTGTAACATTAGGTGTTTAACTTTCTTTACGTTGAAAATGCGATGTGAGATGTACGCCAGTTGGGTTAGGGGTGCGATAGCTTCATTTGTTTTTCACGAATGAAGAATAAACGAAGAATGATATACAAGAAAATTAAGCTTTGCACAGTGTTCATAAATGTTGTTTAAATATTTAATATTTCATTTGAACACGCCGTACGTTCAGTAGGCACGTCCTACGCAGCGAGATACTACGTAAAACTGCTTATTTCGACCAAAAAATATATATAATTGTCTTAAACCTTTCACTCGAAAACGCGGGTTCTTCTACTACGTATCGAGACTATAAAGAACTGATTAACGATTAGACGCTACGTAGAACTGCTTAGTTCGACCAAAAATATATTTAATTGCCCTAAACATTTCACTTGAAAACGCGCGTACATCTGTAGACATCTACTACGCAGCGAAAGCCCGGGCTTAACGTAAATTCCGCCAGCTTAAAGCGAACCTTACACACCTCGTGAAGAGATCATTTGTCTATATTACTTACTTATAGAGTACCTGTATACGTCGGATTATTACGTGTGAAAACGAGATTTTTCTTCAATTGTAAGCGTTAGCGAGCGCGATGATATAACGTTGTCAGTGTAGCATTAAACTATAGAAAAACCTGATTCTACCTAAGCAGTGTATTGCATGTATTTAATATGAGTTTGTTGTCGACTTCAGCTAGACTCAGACCTCAGATAGAATTCAAACCTCAATAGTATAGATAATATGATAATTAAAGATGTCCATGAGCATTGGTGACTATTTACCATTGGTGACTATTCATCATCGATTGGTTTTCATTTGTTCAGTTATAAAAAATTAATTCAAGCAGTAATAACACTAGTTTCTCGAATAAAACTATTTTACACGAATAGTCCTCATGTTTAATTTCATAGTTGCAATGGACTCTGCTTTTCACAGCAGTGTTCTTGCTGTGTTCTGGTTTGAAGGGTGTTGTCAGGGAGAAATATTTGATGAAGGCGTTACAACTAGGTTCTCTACCTCTCTCTGCTATCTCACGGGTAGCAACGTATTTGTTGTCGACCTGACAAAGAACTTTGACCATTGGCAGTGACCAAAAAAAACCCCAACATATATAAGCACAAGACGTTTTGTCAACGTACCGCCTTATTTAACGTGCCCAAATTCTCCGATCCCCTAATCCTTGATCGCGAGACAGCACTCCTCAATCAATAGGCCAACGCCTAATATACATATATATGCACATACGTCGATTAGAATAAAAAAAAATACCACCGCACACGCCAGATCTAATCGCTGGCCCGACGATTACGAGAGTGGCGGCGTCGGTGCTGCCCTAATGTAATAATAATATACCAACGCCCTGCAAGTAATTTGTAACAACACCTCGGTTTGTAAAATCATTACTCGGTCACGCGACGCCGCGGGTGGGTTGTATATGTATTAAAGTTTTCAGGAAAAAGTCCACCACATTCGCTCGGCCCGTTCCACTGGCGTTGTTTGGGCCGCGCCGTTGTACGTGTGCAGGGCGGCTTCGCTTTTGAGATGCGCCTCGTTTCTATCCCGAAGAGTGGTAACGTAATGATGATGTACGATTCTAGGCTTTCCAACCGGTGGACACACTGTGGTTTTTCTCGGTAGTAGCGAATATTGTAAGGATACGCACTCCACACGGTAACGTCCAACTTACGTAATTCGTCACATTTGCGCACGATACATTCTGCCTTTATCGTGCCTTTATACTAATTGTTGTATAATGTTTGACAGTTTGACAAACTGTAACAAACCGCGAGTTATGAAAAACGATAAAGGTAGAGTGTATCATGCGCAAATGTGACGAATTAAGTTAGTTACACGTATTTTTACTAGATATATACTAGTTCCGGCAGGAATTATCAGTTACAACATACTTTGTATACCTATTAAGGCTCAAATAACACGTATAAAACAATACAATAATAAAAACTTGTATAATTATTTTATACACTTGGATATCGGTATGGAATATAATTAATAACACTATTTCCGTTTTTTAAGTAAGATTTCCACTGGTGGGACACTCCCTCCCTTATGCCTTTCACAATCTTTAACTTAAATAAGGTATTCATTTTTTTCTTTATTAAAAAGACTACTAGCATGTTAATAAATACTTAGTAGTCATTTTGTAAACCCCTCCAGCTAAACTCAAAAACACATGTTAGGAGTGAGTTCTCGTCAATAGTGCAATGGGGGAGTGAGGATCGAACTCACGACCTCTCGATCGTAAGTCTGTCTCCGTACCCATTGGGCTATAGCCGCTTTCGTTTACTACAGAATGCATTAGAAACGAATACATTAAATATATACATAGTGTTTGTGTCTGCACTGTAAAAATATATCCATAGTGTCTGTGTCTGCACTGTAAAAATTCATTCATATTCAATAAGCTTTTTTACTATCTACAATTTTATTACTTCTATGACTTTCCTCTACCATTTTATTACTTCTACGTAGGTAGTCCGATTGGCGCGTGACATGAATTCGTCTGTGTCGACCAAGTGCAGTGGCCAGTTCGGTTCATACGGACTGGCGAATGGCTGATCGTATGGTGTGAATAGTTTTACACTAGCTCAATACACAGGTCGCTGACATGAAGATGTCTTGGTTGGTTTAAAATTGTCAGTTACTGTAGGTGGTGGAACATATCGCACTTCGACTCCCGAATACACCACCGCTACCCACATTCCTGCCATAAGACATTATTATAATATTAATGCGTGAAGCAAAAAGTTTAGGAACAATTTTACGTCAATTACACGAACGTAGGACTATAACATTTAGCAAAGTTTATACGGAGAAGAAGTGCCGAGAGATTTTTTTTATATAACAATACATTGCATATACATTAAATTAGTAAAATAAACTATTACGCACACAACCATGCCTTTGACGCACACACACCTGTTATACACGGAACGTCATTTGAATACTGTATCGACGACTGTACTGCATCGGGAGTGACGTGAGCATTGTCAATGTCATATGTCAAACAATTAATGTCATTTTGTGTAGTCAAAAATATTTTTAATTTTTCTATACAATTTTTCTATATAATTTTATATAGATATTTTACAACTGACAATTCTATGGCATACGGTCGATTTTTGTCGACCGTTAGGCATAATAATAGCTGATTGTTGCGAAGTAGTAATAACCTAATTTAATAGCATGGATTTCCTCAAAGTAACGCCTGATACTATTAATTATACCTCAATATTGGCAAATACTAACAATTCCTTTCACCATATTGTCAGTGACAATATATACATAAAATAAATAAATAAAAATACATGAGGTATGTAGCTTAAATAAATAAAGCATAAATCAACATACAAATATATTTGTAACGTATACATCGACCGATCATTTTAACGAAAGGTCCGCCTAAAATACAACTCACCAGTACCTACTCAATGATTAAAATAAGAGCTAACGCAGTAGGTACACTTTGCCTCTGTAATTTCCAACAAGCTGTAGCAAGTGAGCTTTTACAAACTTTTGTACCGTAGAGGTACTAGCGTAAATATGGAGTTATCACAGGTGAGCTGTTCGATTTTCAGAACACAAAATATAAATCTTTACTTTTAAATCACGACATTAAATGAAATGCTACGAACAAAGACATTATAATAGATAGACCGAAATACAACACTTTCGTAAGAGATTCAAAAAATGTTTGCGGGGGGGATTAACGGGCAGCGTGAATGAAAATGAAAACGTTCCATTTTCCTCTTTCGTCTTTCCTCTTTCCCCGTTCCTCTTTCCTCTTCCTTTCCTTTTCCTTTTCCTTTTCTTGTCTACCGATACGACTGGTAGTATTTGTCGGAGCTTTGACAGCATTCGAAAGACTGACTAGCCATTAACTACGCTGCAATTGCGCAGCGTTTTCAAATGGAGAAACATGAAAAGGGCAGTGTTATGGGTGCTATTTTACAAACAACCCGCATTCGCTCAAGACATTATAATCAAGCATTTCACAGACATTCGAACCGCATAAACTAACTAAATGCAAATCGCTCTTAAGTCCCGCACACACGCACACACACACTCGAGCTGAACAACTGGCAATGATTTATGCTGCAGACTCGTCAGCTGCAACTGTCTTCTGAGTGGGAGTCATTACCATACCCTCTGTGACGTGTGCCCGTACCTAAGGAGCTTAAGTTTCTGTGTATCAATATTTAATGTTGACCGCGACCTCGGTTATGGTAGATTCATTAATAAAGGGCAAAGTCCAATGTTTTGGGGCTTAAGGATAGAGAAATCTCTCTACTACTACTAACGTGGGCAGACTCCCAGGGGTCCATAAAATTACTAGTGTTAACATGGTACTAGTTAAAAAGGAATAAAGAATATAAATGATAATATTGTACAGAAACAATTTGTAACAATTAGGAAATTAAGGAAGGTGGTATACACGGTTGGTCTCCGGGTGCATTAGCGCCACACATATTTCTGCCTTATAGCAGAATTCTTGCTGCTGTGTTCTGGTTTGAAGGGTGTGGTGCAGGAGACCCTCAGGCCTCAGGGGTAATTCGTTTGTGGCCTACCTAAGAAAGAACTTCGATCCTCTCTTGGTTTGATTACAGATGTCCATGGGCAGCAGTAGCCACTTACCATCAGGTGAAATGCATCCGCGTCCCAATCATAAAAAAAATCCAAATCTAGAGTTTTGTTTAACAAGGTACTAGCTTTGCAGATACTACAGACAGTACTAGGTTCTAGCACTTGCTGATATGATCTGATCTGTTTCCACATTACTTCGGTTACGCGAACGTAATCAAGTATTGCACGAATTGAATTCAGGCACACAAATACTATGCAAATTGCTGTAAAGTGGCGCGCACACTGGAGTTAAACAACCGCTCGCCACGATTTATGCCACTCGCGTCGGATGCAACTGTCTTGCGAGTTGTGAGTGGACGTCATTACCATACGAGCCGTGATTCGAATTTTGATTCATCGGGAATTCTTTTTAAAATATCCGTAGCATTATCGAATTAGTTCACATGGATTGGACGGAAATTTAGTACACACTATCTATTCGATTATAATACGTTTACTTATCACTTCAGTGTTCAAGACATCAGTTCATAAGTCAGTAAACGTAGAAATAAATTCATGCGAGAAAGAGAAAGAGTGTGAAAGAAAGAGACGAAGAGAATAGGAGAAAAGAGAACTGTACGTAAGTTAGTAAATGTAGAAACAGATTGATACCAGAAAGACGAAAACAGTGAAAGAAAAATACGAAGAATGGAGATGAGAAAGGTCAGAGACCAGGAGAAAGGGAGATCCGATTCTATTGATTCATAAAACAGCGTTCACACTTTAAGCCGCAAACAAAAACGGCAATGATTTATGTCTCAGACATGCGCGGAGGCTGCGACTGTCTCGCGAGTGAATCATTAAACACACACTCCGTGAAGCGAGTCTGTAATGAACCTAAGTTCCGAGACTAAGTTGACCGAGTCTGCTGGAAACATGAATGGAATTTAGTTGATGCAAATAATTACAAGAATGGAATAATTTCTCTTTTTGCAGCGTGGAAGGAGACTTAGAAAAATGGAGAACCTATTTAATTGAATGTTCATCACATACAATTAATCAACGATTGAGGTAATACAATTGTGTTTATATATTTTACATTCACTAATACGTAGATAAATAACCTGAATGTAAGTCAAAAGCTTTCCAATAAAGAAATATTTTTATAAAGAACAATAACCGAGATTATCCTCGAGCTACCCTAATTCCATCGGCTCATAATAATAATATAACATTTATCCCGCTAACATCCTTCCATTAACCTGTAGTCCACATAAATATCTTTAATAGCCGCAATAATCTCCTGGAGATGTATACTGATCCTGTTACGACACTCGGACAGCTCTAGATTAGCGCCGAGTGTGTAACAATAATCTCGATTATGAGTTATTAAGAGTTATATTTCCATCATATTTCCGGTTTATAACATCACAAATATAAAAAAAAGGTACACTTAATCGACGCGTTCCTATTTAGTCCTCAGGGGTAGTTGCTACCTCAATGTTAGACAACATTTAAAAAATGAGAACTGTCTTCAGAATTGAAAATGAAAAACTGTATTTTGAAATTTTAAACTGTTTGCAATATTGAAATAGAATCATGAGTATATGAGCATATACCAATAAATTGATGGCGTAGTTGTACTGCCACGTATTGGACAATTTAACAAAATTAAACTTTATTTGTATAGACACCAACACTATTAATTATTAAGACACGTTTCATTAGCATGTTGATGACACGAAACTCCTCCACAAAACACGATTCTCCCCTGCCAAACGCAAAGCGCGCCTATACAAGTTTTCACTTCAAAAATCAATTATTAGGACGACAAAGAAAAAATAGAGAATTGTATTAAAACTGATAAAAAGTCAACTTAAATTGATCATTAAAGGTATTTTTTATGATAAACGATAGATAGGAGATATCCGTTTATCATTAAAATTTACCTTGATTCAATCGAGTTTACATTTAGATTTCGATTTTTAATACTGTCGTGTCGGTAGAAAAAATATCATACTATGTATTTGACACAAATAATTTCGCTTACATAGCCCAGTTTAAGTTTGAGTAACAATCATTACTCACATCCATCGACTAGCGGTCGAAATATCGAAAATTGGCTTCGAATTGGAAGTTACTAGTGCAACTACCCTCTCAGCTATATCAATAGCCCAATGAACGTATTACACTCTAGGGAATTATTATATATGTAGCACTAGCTGATCCGGCGCTCTTCGTAACGCCTTCACTCCTCTCCGTTCCATAACTTTTTAAATTTATGAACCGATTTTTATTAAACAAACACTGTATATAACGTGAAGCTTACCATAACACATGAGTAACCGCATTCAAATCGGATCGGGCAAGCAGACAAAAATTCTAAAAATATTTTTGTTGGGACCTATTCTTTAGTAAAGACGCCTTAGAATTGT
>DWNJ01002036.1:0-11048 GCA_018250275.1 Udranomia eurus
CTGCTGTTATAAGGCAGAAATAGGTGTGGCGGTGGTGCCTCCGGAGTCGAACCGTAAAAGGTTCTGCCACCTTCATCTAATTTGATGATTTAATAACCTTTTTATTCAACGTACAAAATTGGAATCTTCTACAGTTTTATATAGATTATGACCACCTCCTTACAGAACTTAGGTATCATTCAAGGTGTCTTAAAATTTGCACAATCTGTCTTGCATCTCGACTCCAATTAATTTCCAGCGAATAAATCCTTCAAAAAATCCCTCGGTCTTTGATAATGAAATTTGTATGATAATATTCCGCTGACCAGAGAGTTCGCAAAGGGCCGTTATTTGGTCCCGGGTGACTTCTCATTAAGTAAAATTGCTAATGACTTTATCTCCATATTTTAGCATAAGAACGTCAGCGCTTTGTAGCTTTATCTTAAAGGAAAATAAAAGTCGTAATAACAAGATACATCTGCATATCTTTTGACGCCTCCTCGCCATAACACGGCACATGGGTGAAGATGTTAAATCGTCTGTTTTAGTACTTTTTGCTCTCTTTGACTTCTGATGCCTTTATTGCTGAGGGCAACAGGAGGGGAGACTGTTTTCTTATTTCAACTGGCTTTTTGGTGTTTGAACAATTGCCATATTGAATTAATATATATTGTAATTTATGTACAAAATCACGACGAATAAACTGTAATGGTTTAAAAATATAACAGGAAACCGTTGCCGGAGGATGCTTCTTAATATACGACGGTATCTCGTTCGTTAATTTGTTTATATTTCGCATATTATTCCCTCAGCTACTGTTTACGCGCCGGGCTCCTCGTAAAGCGTAATAAAGTTCGCCTCTCGATGATTATGGCCTTTCGAAAATAAACTCGCGACTCGCTTCGCAAACACTGCCTTTGTTTTTGTTGAGTTCAGTTTCCTTCGTTTCTCAGCTATGAATATTATCGTCGTACTTTCTAACTTAGTTCTCATCGCCTCTATTAAAAAAAATACTTGTACCTCTATATTCTACTTCATCTATACATATAATAAATCTGTAACTGATTGCTGTCTGTACATGGAAGTTAAGAATTTCTTGTTACGATTTTGTCAAAATTGCTCAGACTCCACTTGGAATTTTGTTTAGGCTTACATTTGAACACCAAAATGTACATAATTTGTTAAGAATTTGAATCAACAAGTACACGGACACAAAAGACCAAAAAATCCACCGACGATTTAAACGTATGACAGCGGAACAGATATTCAAATGTTATACAAAAATCCACGAATGAAATTAAACTGCGGACGTGAAAATTCTTCGTCCAGAAATTATGACACACACAAACCATTCTTCATTCTCAACGTTCTACTTCGGAAGCACGTCAAGCTATAAATATTCACTTGCTGCTTGTTTGCTACCTCTTAGGCCTCGTAAAGTTAATGCCTTTATATTAATATTTATATCCGTATCCTACAATAATAACTTTTTTGTCGCTCCGTCTGTCCCTATATCGCTATTCAAATGAAAGTTCAAAAATGAATTTGGGACAATATTTACGAGTGCTATCACAATTTTACAATATTATCGTACTATTAAATTTAAAGCGGCAATAGCGCAATGGGTGTCAGTGTGTCTCAGTAGTCTCATAATCCAGAGGTCGTGGTTTCGATACTCACTCCCCATCTCACTATTGACGTGAACTCACTCCCAACACAAGGGTTTGAGCTTAGCTGGAAGTTAACAAAATTGCTATGTAGTATGTGTTGAAACGCTGGTAGTTAAAAAAATAAACATAATAAATAATTCAAACTCCACTAGTAAATATCCACATTTTAAATTACTGGTTTAAAAGAAAAAAAAACATCCGCCTATGGCAATTGCATAACTTTGAATTAACATTGTTATGATTTAATAAAATGACACAATCCAGAAGATATTTCACGTAATTCCGCGAAACATATTCCATAATTTTCTACAAGCAAAATCGCGAGCAAATTGTTGTATATTAAAATATAAATGGGTATGTACATTGCGGTAAGCTCCGCATGATAAAATAAGTGAACTTTATGGTGCAATAAGGTTAAGTCCCTATTACAAGTGAACCTCTGTTGGTCATAACGTTACATCTAGTTGTTAGAAGAGACGTAATACATGTCATAATACTCATAAGACTGCTGTTTACATTTTTTTTATTCCTGGGATGTAGCAAACGAGCATGCAGTCCACCTGATGGTAAGTGGTCACTGCCGCCCATGGGCATCTGTAGTCAAGCCAAGACAGAATCGAAGTTCTTTCTTAGGTCGACTACTAATGCGTTGCTACCCCTGAGGACTAAGTTGGAACGCCTCGGTTGAGTATATCACCCTGACCACACCCTTCAACCCAGGACACAGCAGCAAGAATACTGCTGTTATAACGCAGAAATGGATGTGGCGGTGGTGCCTCCGGAGTCGAACAGTTTCAAGGTTCTACCACCTTCAACATACTATATAGCTGCACATTTACATAACTGTATTTTTAAAGTAAAACTAGTGTGCCTATGAAATAGTAACGAGAGTGTAATCTGAGTAGCAAAATAACGATAGTAATTGGGAATGTCTAATATGTTCTTACTGCTGATTTGGAGGGACATTAGCACATGTAAGGGAAACATACTTAACCGAGCCATTTCAACTTAGTCCACAGGGTTTTTTAAAACGCCAGGAAAATCCGAAAGTATAGCAGAAGGGCTGCTACGAGACTCCGCGACAACTCCGACCCACTAAAAACTTCACGATGTTCCTTCTCGCCACCATTGGGTGGAGTCACGGGGGCACTTGCGTACTCTTCCGCAATAGTCCTCAGGGGTGACAACATATCTGTGGTCGACATAAGAAAGAAGTTCGAGCCTGACTACCTATCGTGAGATGGACTACATGGTCAATAACTATGATGATCCATCTGATGATATAGTAGAGCAAACTCTATGTTAGCAATATAAAGCTTGCTCTACATTAAAAAGAGTTTTATTTAAGATTGTCTTATAAAGATTTTATAGTTTTAATTATTTTTATACATGTATCGGGTTATTCATTACTTGGGTAGTTTATTTTAATTCTTCGACAAATAAAGAAACATTTCGTGACACAGGGTAAAGAAATCCAAACCAATAAGAAGATTAAAGCGAGCCCAAGAAACGTGAAAGATTAAGGCCTCGAAATTAGATTTTCACGAATCAAAAACGAATTTGGAATATGATAGAGCGTTCCTTGTGGAAGTTTCGAAATTGGTCTCCGATAACAGATTGAGGTTATCGTGAAGGAATCTCGGCCTTATTACAAGAACGTAAGAGTCTCTATTAAGTACTTAATTTAGGACTGTCGCTAGTCCATCCGGGCGGAAGATTACTCTTTCGATATGATTAAAAGGGTGAGGACTGTTTTATGTGGCAATTAGGGAGTTTTGTTCCTTTGAGTTCTCGTTTCTGTGTAGAGTTAACATAGATAGAAGGTATGCGTTTGAAATAAAATTTCTTGGCTTGTTATGAATGTATGAAAACCGATGTATTAATAAGAATTTGTTAATAAATATGACTGAGGTACGTAAAACATGAAAAACATTACAATGAAATTTATTTTTTCCACTTAGTATTTGAGGAGGTACAAAACTTCTTCTTCTAAAGCCTTTTGTAATTATAATTGTTTTAAAGTATAGTGTTTTATTTATAGAGTTGTTTATTATTATTGCACCCATGCCTAAGCGTATTCCTAAATATGTTAATTATCTTTAGTATATACTTAAATACATGATTTTCATACTTAGAAATGTGTAACAGTAATGTAAATCTAAAAGATTTCTTTGTATTTTTTTTGTATTAATTATACAAAAAAATACGTTTCTAACGGCGCGTGAAAGGTCTAACGATTAAATAATGAAGGCGTTAAAGCATTTAATCTTAATTCCGATAACCTATTCCTAATTAATCAAAGTGAGTTAATATTTCCACAGGCCACATTCCGTGACAATACTCGTAGCGTGATACAAAAAGTTTTACCCATAAATTCATAAACACGCATTATTAGCTTTAAGTAATTTATGGGTACCCTAATTTTTTGCAACAAGCACCTTCACTTTGTACGTAAATAGAATTAAATTATGATTCTACATGTCAATATTGGGCGTTACAGGCCCTTGGCTTAAGGTTTCACCCCATTTTACAACAACAAAGAGTTAGACAAATATATATTATAATATTATTGTTTTGATAATTTAATTTAGTTAAATCGGCCACACCTATCCATTTATTTACGAACTCTATATTGATAAAGCATTTGTAAATAATCAAAAATAATGCGAATAGGTTACGGGGCTACTATTTATTTAACAGCATATGCTGTGCCATGTTATCGAGATTAATATAAAACATTATTTTTAATTCATTAAACGTTTACATTACGTTTATTTGAATTCGAACAAACCTTAAGTCACGTCTTATGTGATTTGTATTTTATTGCGTGGATACTTGTATTTGTTAATACTAAAGTTAAATACTCATTTCTGCAAACTCCATTGTTGCTAAGCACTTTAACACTACTAAGGTACTACTAAGGAACAGATTGACAAACCCATGAGCATCACCATCGCTATATTTACCATTGCATTAGAAAGCTGAAAGATACTATGAGTAAAATGTGCGGATTCCCTAAAATTCCGAACTGAACTTTTCACTTACAGTTTGGTTGTTGTTGCCAACGCTCAGGAGGAAGTGAGTCAAAATTGAAAAATCGTGTTTGTCTCAATATTTTATAGCGTTGATTTAAAGTTTACTTTTATCTTATAGTACCTACTACACCGTTGGCTCCGAATAGGTGCTCTCCTGTCCTGGAAAAACTGTGAGAAGCATTGACTTTCTACTAAACGTTTCTATATACACTGCTTAATTATAACGTATTGTATACTCTTAAAAATCTCAAGATTTTATCTCCGTCTCTCCTCCTCCTCCGTATCTCAAGATTTAATAGTCCGTAAATCTAGTCAGTACATTATGCTAAGATTTGTCTACGTAATATTGTTGAATATTTTAGTTACAGTATTAACGTAAATACAACGTTTTATTCAACTAAATTTATTGTATGTTTCTCATAAAACCTGTCAACACTCACACACGTCCACGCATGCACATAATAGATTTACTTACTTTATTTATTTTGTATAGGCTGTTGTGAATAAGATATGAAGTTTGCGTAATAATTCGAACTATAAATGCACCAATAAAGCGTATTCCAACTGGATAAAAGAATAAACTGACGTTGAAAGTCTGCGTCCGCTGCCAGCATGAATCGGCCGCAATGATCGCAAACCAGACAAAAACCAAGTTAACAAAAAACTGAATAGCCACTTGTGATACCATAATCTGTCTATTGTTCATCGACGTCATTGTTTTTAATGACCCACTACCAGACATGGTACCCATTGCGAAATTCACGTTTTGTCTGCAGTATTTTGTTTTCGCGACAGCCGGAAACGGATATAGAGGGAGACAGAATAATAGCCGTCGGAAATGGTCAGACATGGTGGATTCTTACTTTTTTCTCTCGTACGCTGGACATTGCTAACTCAATACCGATATTCTCTCTACGGAATATGGTGTTTTAATGCATTGTGCATAGGGGTCGTAATTGTGTGATTTTTAAACGCTGTTTTGGAATTACCGACTCAAGTTCCATTCATTCAGCAGAGCGTAACGCTATGTATGCACCAGGGATGTACGATGGTATCTCGATTAAGGGAAAATTTTATAGAATGTTCTCAGCCCGGACGCATTGTTTCTGTTGGTAAGTGTCGAGGTTTCTATACCAATTTTATATCCAGTATTTTTATTACTTTTTATTTTGTGTCACTGTTCAGGAAAATACCGACCAGAATGTAAAAAAATAAGGCACCATTGTTCACTGTGCTGATTAAGCCCAGGTTACTAACCTTCACTACTTCTGTGAAAGCTGGGACGTTCAACAGAATGCCTATTTTTATTGTTGAGGCAGAATATACTATCTCATGGTTTACATTATTATTATTTAACACAATATCAAAGTTAAAGGAAATGTGGCTTATAAAATTACAATAAGTTAGAAAAATTACATGTGTATTATTATAAAAGGAACTCCATCTAATAATTGAAACTGTCATGAGGAAAATAAAATAATATGCTATGAAAGTGAGGGTACACTAAATATATCAAAATTGTGTATACCAATAATATACATAAAGTAGATGCGAATCTACATGAATTTTACGATCGACCGAACATGAAATGTGAGTGAAAATGGAATAGCAATAATCACCGGACAAAATCAATGAATTAATTTCGGCGTAGATGAAGATGAATTGGGTCCGTAAAATAAATACTGTTGGGAAGCCAAAGGAATTTATTTTACCCGGATCTGAGGATACGTAAATAAAAATGCTGCGAGCGCAACTTCGGCTAGTTGACAGCAGTGACGCTTCAATCGAGGGGGATAAAATAATATTATTACTGGAACACCGAGTGGGAAAGTCCATTTGTATTATTAGAAAACTTAAACATTTTTAATAGAGCATCTGTGCCCGGTTCCAGGAATTAATCCTTAAGGGGAGGAATGGAGACAGTGTGTTCAGAAGTTGCTTTTTTTGACTTTGAATTGACTTATTATTTTTGCAATTTTTGCTGAAACTTTCCCAAGGTCTTCGGCTTGTTTATTCATAATACAACGGGGTTGTGGTTTTATTTAATATTTGGGAAATTTGGAAATCTTGATATTTTGAGACGTGGCGCTTTACACAAACTTTATATTAAATATTCATAGGTATACTTGTTTGTTGTTCGAAGGAACTTGAATTTATTTTTGGGGATTTCTTTACAAATAGATGTTTCGCGACATATTCTTTATTTTTTTCTTGGCGAAAAACAGGTGTTGGGAGTTACGTAGTTACGTAGAGAGGAATGTAGTACTGAGATTCGAGAGGCGCAGATATTGGCAAACATTATTGTGAATTACTAGTAGAATTAAGTCATATGAAAAAATGGGTACTTCCAATACAATAATCCATAAGAAGCCGACTATTGTTTGGGATCTACAAATATTTACTAAACATTATATATTTATGTACAATTTAAAATTTATAAAACGTAAGCTAATGCTTGGAAGCCACAGAAGCGATATAACGAGTAAACTAGTTATTTATAATATTGACTAAAGTGTGGGTTCTGTTGTTGTTATTGTTTTAAATTTATTCTGACCTAAATTTAATAATTCGTCAAGGGTTCGAACCGCAGTCGGAGCCCGAAGCTATATACGCATGGGAAAATTGAATACCCTAAACATCGTCTTAATAATGTTCCAAACCAAACAATTTGCAAAGCGAATGCTCAAACAAACTTAATTAGTTTATCCTGGGAGGAACCGACGTGAAATATGTTCTGTAACTACGGGGAATGTATTGATTGGCCATTAAAATAATGGCTGCGAGTTTGAGCGATACGCTTCATCGTCTAAAGGGGCATTCTACAGTAAATAATGCATAACAACCAATTTAATCATACCTTCCCCGCTCCGCGAATCATTTGCGGGTGCGAGCATGAAGAGGGTTGTAAAAGACATCAGAGGGACCAATTTACAGTGGATGTGTCACTATTTGTTTAAGATCGACTCGCCAGTTCGTATCGAAAATAAAGTGAAAAACGATCAAAAAGCGAAAACGAGTAATTTCCGGCGCTGTATTGTTCTCTGCCCACGTCCGTCGAGGTAATCGAAATTAAGTGATCCATTACAAGATACTCGGGCCTATGGAGTTATACAAACGACAACGTTATTTATGGAATCGATTTTTTATGCATCGTTAAGCAATATCAGTTTCGCGTTTCCATGTATGTTTGTAATTTAGGTCATTAACTTTCTCCAGGCTGCTTACCTTGCCTTCGCAAACTTGAATTCTATTAGGTTGAGATGTGACGATGTTAATACAAAATTACTGTTTTTTTAATTTTTAATAGTTGATTGAAATCTATTCCGTTCCAAATATTTTATATATGGTACTCGTACAGATAACGTAGGTAACTCCTAATCTTCTTATCGATTCTGCATGATGTTCAACAATAATCCAAAATATTTTGAAGGAATGAATTTAATGTTTTCGATTTTCCACTACTATGTATGTCATCAGGAGAAATTGACAGAATAGGTTAAGTAATGAGCCCAAACTCGATATGTTTACTAGTAGTCCAAGGTTCCATTAGGCACCTTCTAATTTCATCATGAGACTAGCTCGATGGTGCCATAATATTGTATTATCATCTAATCTACATATAATTACTAAGTTTCATGATGATACAACAATTAGAAGTGCGTGTAATTCAGATGATTAGATTTTATTATATACTTTGTTACAGGTCGATCTTGAATTTTGATGTTAAAAAATATGAGATCTTATAATAAACCAAGCTCCGACTTTACGAGTAATGGTACCGCAAATTCTACATGTTATCCAAAAAGGTGACAAAATGTATTGTCTCTTATCAACGACGTCTTGTTTAATAAACTTCTTTTTAAATTCTTATCTTCCCACAGGCAGATACAACCAGCCTTTTAATAATTCATTCGGCATAAAATGATAATCTACACCTGTTCAATACGTACCGAAATGTATTCTCATAGCGTGTGGTCTTCAAGAATTGGAATACAATGAAGAATGATGAAATTAGGTGACACTACAGAAATCAAAAGATTGATGTCATACTTAGACGTGATGGTTATTGTCTCTGCACTCTGTGTCGTCAGTTGAATTTAATGTTAGTCTTCAATTGCCTATCGATATTTGGCATTTGAATGGTACTTCTTATATTGGCATCCTTCATAAATATAATTTAATAAGTTTGTCGATAAATTCTATCGATAGTGCCGCTAGTATTGTTAAAAGTAGAATGTATCGGTATTATGACTATTATAGACAATACTATCGACTCCGTCGTCGAGTTTGCGTCGCCTCACTCTCAAACTACGGTGCCCGATGCTCTGCAATTACAGTTATTGCAATATCTCTCTGTTTTGCTATTACGATTACACCATTACACATACATATCTTAGAAACACTCTCTCAACTTCTGTTCAAATGGATTTGTTTTACTTGCAAAAGTATACAAATATTTTTAACACTCTTAAAATTAATCAGTAGTATTACAGACATTATAAATTATTGAGAAAGAGAGAGATTGATGATGAGAGAGATCTAGTAGCCTTTTCTGTAATCTTTAGTACTTCTATCCCGATCCTTATTATGAACGTCACGAAGTTTTATTACTAAACCAAACGCGATGATACCTAGAGTCATTAAATAGTTTTACTGTCAACTTCCTTACTGGCCTGTCATGTGTCTTGCAACTCATTTTCTCCGACAGCTGTTTTTTGATAGTCTACCATAGCCTAAGAACATGGCGACTCAAGCCGATGTTCAATAAGTGTATCTGTATATAGTACCTAATAATGAATAAAAACGTTTGTATCATCTTGATTCTTGGAACTCACAGGCCCAAAATCATACTATGAATCTTCTGCTGTGACTGACTCGTTCTGTTCTATCCCATGCGGTACATGTTGATACAACTACACGATTCATTCCACATTATCCTCTTTGAAGTCACTTAGAATTAGTCGAAGCGAATTTCTTATTAACTCATTGATTTATCGACGACAAGTTTTGAGGTATAACCCGTATGGGCGCACTTAATCTTGATTTAAGAGACGTAAACGGCTTGTCGCTGCCCAGATACGGTTTTAAAATATTTACGATTTACATGTGAGGTCTATCGTTCCGGACTTAGTGAGTATTAAGCGTTGCCTAAAATAGTGTTACATTTCTGTGATGTTAGTGCGAACACAATTGATTTATTGTGTTTTGAATTCGTATCAGGAAGTACTAGTCAACTTAAACATGAAAAAGAATTTTTGCTCAACCGATTGTTTTTGTATTAGAATTCATTGAGACATTAAAAAAATATTACATTTCATTTTAAAAACTGACTCGATTTAAATCTTAATTGATTTTATAATATGAATTCGTGTTTCATAGCGTCGCTACTACCTAAGTTTTATATTCAGTGATCATAAATATGGCTTCCAGGTAAAAGAGTGAAGATCTATTGGATCGGATATTCGACCTCTAAGTTGAAAAGCCACGTTCAGTGTATTTCTTACCACGTTACAACAGCCCAAAAATAGCTGTCATTAAGTAGACAGAAGTGTTACGGTGGTCTCGAACCGTGAAAGGTACGTTAAAAAAGACAATATGAAAAAAATTATACCCTCAAACCGAATGATAATGAGATAACTTAAGATAATGAGATGAATAACTTCCCATAACTGAGAACTTCGTCCCTTGATTAATAACACATATTTCTAAAGAATGGGTGAAGATATTTTAATTAGGCCGAAAATACTCAATAAAACCACGGGCCGAGGAACCCAAGTTGTAAATTAAAGACGGACTTGATAACTATCTGTAGTTTTTCTAAGAATTTATAGTTTAACGCGACCGTGGAGTCGCAGCTACCGTTTTTACACATCCGCCAATAAAAGTGATTGACATTAATTTTGTTGACTCAGTGACAGCAAAGACGTAGAGTCGTGCTGCAGTGGTTTGGTACAATGTATAAGTTTAAGCGTACGTAATATATTTTAAATTAAATGGACATAAGTAATTACGTACGTATTTCGTTCGTTCTACCACCTTCAAATTTCATATTTAATTAAAAGTAGAATGTAATTGGTTTTGTGTTATTTGCATTTTTTAAACTTACATTTGTACAAACGAAGAACAGAGTATGAAGAGCAACTAATAGTACAAGCAGTGAATAACTTAATAAATAAGTGGTTAAGTTACGTGATAAAATCCGCAGAAAGTTTATGGCTTGGACCAAAACAAATCTCATCTGATCGGGCTAATGTGGTTTCAACATTTGTCTTAAATTACACGCTGCGTTCGTTCCGACGTTAAAGGACTGTAGAATGTGTTAGATAAAATAAAACTTTCAAATAGAACAGGGTAAATTAAACCG
>DWNJ01002037.1:0-11048 GCA_018250275.1 Udranomia eurus
CTTAAAATTTAGTGTTTGTTTCATAAAAATCGGCGCTGGGTCAGTTGTTTATATAAGACAAGCTGACAATCAGGGACTAACCTAACTAATTTCGATGACAGGTGCGTTGCTTTTCCTCGAGACAAAATCGGATCGACTTTTTTCAATAGCGTTGAACCCATATAAGAGAACTATAATATAGGCACTGCGCTTATACTCGTAAGTAGAAAGACAGCACGTCTCAAGACACTGAAAGGCATTTAACAGTACACCTATTAAAACTTTTTGATATGTACTTTAGATCTTTATAGGGTATCGATTTAAGATCTTCTTATTTTTGTGCTACAAGAAAAATTTTTCTGTAATTATTAAACGCAGTCAAAAAACATTTTTTGCATCATCCGTAGATAAATAATGAAAAGGAAAATGGTGTGGGTAAGGATGATATTATAAATATTAATATATTGATATTATAAATGTATTCCTAGTGTCAATAGGAATAAACCTACCTAAGATAAGACTACATGTAATGTAAATATATTCATGATTCTTGTTTTTATGAGAACGTACTTTTTCAAGCTATATTTATGAGGAAAATACCATTGTCATAATCATCGTATCTTTATTTACTTTGTCCCTTAGTTACAATATGTAACTGCTGTTAGTACTAATGACCATTAGCAATTAATTACTTGGACGTTATTGGTTATATACTTACATACTCGTATATGCGAAATATATTGTGTATAAAATATAAAGTATACCTCATGATGGTTAAAACATAAGTGCGCTGGTATAAACAAAATTAAAGCGAATTATTACTAATGAGGGCTCAAGCATGTTTCTTTTCCGATCTCAAATGAGCAAGTTAACTTCACGATTGTTCTTCATGAACCTTCTTTATGCATTTAGCAAATTCACGATTAAATAGAGAACCTTTTTACATCTTTAACAATGATTATGACATTAATAATACGGTTGACAATACGTAACTTATGATCTCATATTAATCTAACTATAATATCCGTATCACGCACGCTATTGAATATGCTATTGAACATAATACAACAAAGCAGTCATATTTTCCCCGTCAATTTAATTAGGAAGGCTTCGAGACGAACGAGACCGGATTGTACATATACGTAGAACGGTAAGTACGTCACAATAATCGGTGCGCTGTGTCACCACATTTCACTATTATATGTACGCGCCGTTGACTACACACCATAAGTATATGTACCGTCGGCGCAGAAAGACGTGTAGTGCCTTATCAGTGTTAATTGATAACAGACATTGAATTAAAGTGCTGTTGACATTACCAGTATTAGTTAGTGGTTCAATAAGTGAATTCGATTTCGTACTTCGCTGCTGTGAAACTGATAAGTTGACGTGTTTAGGTCCTATTTAAAAGCAGTATTGGATTTTGTTGGATTTCCTTTCGTCAACTAAACAGGTAAACTTGTTAATCGTGTTATATTGTTTTGTTTTTCGTTTTAAGCGTTGAAAACAACAACATTAGCCTGTTTATATATGCATATGTGTTTACGCGATAGCGTTGTTATTACTCCAGCACTTTTGAACTGAGATACACAAAATATCCTTTTACTTTACTTGACTCTTCCTCTACTCTTCACTGATCCCTTGCCCTCCTTTCGCGAACTAACAAATGAATTTCTCTTGATTTGGAAAATAGTTTTCCTATTAGTGTTTGAGGTTTATGTGCTTGCTTCATTTGAGACCGCTACAACGCTTTCCATCGGTGAGATCGCGACATACATACGATAATTGTAATAAAATAACATGTTAGTCTCACTCTCTCTCTCTCTATAAAAGAGAGACGAACAGAATACATACTTTAAAACAGACTTGATAGGTTACAATCGGGAAAATCATAGGTTATTCGTGGACAATTTGAAGTGCAACCTCAATTGTTGAATATTAACGTAGTGTAACGTAGTGTGGATGTTGGATGTTATAACAAACATCTCTGACTAATATATCTTCTAAATCACAGAATGGCCGGTTTAATATTCAACGGATCATAAATATCGTGTTGGGATTTTTGACCGGCTGGGCGGATTGCTTACCACCGAATTATCGTTCCACATACTCGTATTATTACCGAAAATCTATAGAAAAGGATATTACAGCCGTGATTCAGAGAATTTTAAGATGACCATGAACTGACTCATTCATTGCTAACGTCTTATCTCCCGGGATTTCACAGTTAGTGCAGTTTACATAACAACACAATAATGAAGATAGGTGGTAACATGTAAATTTTTTAACTGTAACATACGCTTTTTCCCTACATCTTTCTCAGAATACAAACTGATAAACAATGATTCCAGGTACGAAGCGGGCAATGTTTTGTTAAAATTTCCCATTAATTCTAAATGTTTGAATTTAAGTGAAACATTGATCATGAATTTAATTTATAACTGATACTCTCTATCATTTGATCACCATTTTAACATTAAGAAGACCTAGTTCAAGACCTACAGCATCTTTATGCATGTTATGCTATACTCCTTTTATTTGACGAAGTATTGCAAAGTATAAGACATTATGCTGTGCGTCTTCAATGTCACGTGTTTCGAAGAATCCTATAAAAAAGAATGAACAATTCTTTATCATTTGCCAGTATCACAGTGCTATACGTACTATAAACAAATGCTTTTCTTACAATTGAATATTTTACGTTATATCACGTAAAATACGGGTTAGATCGTTTACGGATACCAACGTGTTTCCTACACGCCGATGGTTACAGACAATGTCCATTGAAAATGAAACAAAAAGATGCTTACGCAATCGTTTTCGGTCAGTGTTTATGCGTTCATGCAACGGTCTGAATTATATTTCTAGATAGAGCACGAAAGGTAAATTATACCGCCCAACTGATATATGCGAAGTTCAGGATACCGTTTCACGCTAGTTTGACCTAGTTTTAGTAATTAAGAAATCATAAAAATACGTTAAGAAATAATCTGATGTATCTAATTGAATTGGTCTGTCGAAGAAAAACTGTGGTCGCACATTTTGCCACTCTTCAAGACTACTGTTTACTTATTGCCAGGTTTGTATCAACCCACATTTACCTGGAATTTATTGATGATTATATTCGAAAAGTCGTCGAACTGCATAAGAAATTCCAACCAATCCGTTATAGTCCACTAAATTTATCTCGCTCTGAAATCATTTGCCCGGTAAACATTTCATTCGGAGCAGACACGTTCATTCATCTTTCAATTTGAGGAAGCGATACAAAAATAGCAAATCTAGACCATTGATATAAAGTGAAGATGAGAAATTTAAAGATTTGAATAGTTTACAAGATTTTGCAATAAACTTCTAGTATTTTCCTTCCGAGCGTTTTTTCTAATCCTCTATTTGATTGATCTAAAAACGACGTAGTCAAGGGCTTAACCGTTTTTACCATACAATCTAATAATTACAATACTGACATTTATGTTATCTCTATGATAAAATCATTAATTAGGAGACCCTTGTACATCAAACGAATGACTCACCTTTATAGGGCTTAACGAATAAAATATTAATTTTATTAATAAATTATGGATGCAAGCTAACAGTAATTCAACGGAACAGGAAAATGATTATCAATAATATAAAAGACCAGCGTACTTTTGCAACAAAAACAAGTACAGAATATCAAAAGATTTGCGTTTATTTACTGCACAAACTTCCTTAAGTTGCCGTATTCGCAGACGCTGAGTATTTGTAGATTATCCCGGAGCCTGCCAACTATCACAGACTGTATCCGGCAAGTCGCTATTGACTTTCAAAGCCGTGGAAAAGATGTCACTAATGCTTCATTCGCACTTGCACGCCATTAATAACATGGCTCCACCTGAAATAGGCTATAATAACTTTGGTTATAAATGAAGTAACTACTAAAAATGTCACTATGACTTCCTGTTACTAAAGTTCCTAAAGCATTTTGATTGTTTATGTGAATATATTTTTTGTATTTACATTTTACATTCGGCAAGTGTAGCAATTTTAAGTAAAATGAAACTTTTTTAGCCCGCTTTTATTAGTTCTAAGAATATGAACTTCAAGATCATGAAACTTGACAGTTGTATGTAGATTAGACGACAATACAATATTAATGTATCATCGAGCTGGAAGGTGGTTGATAGAACCTTGCACTGCCTACGAGTAAACATATCGATTTTGGGTTCATTACATTCGTCTTAACATATTCTGTCCATTTCTCCCGATGATGAGGACATATGATTATTATGGTATCATTGAGCTGGCCTGGCATGGGACTGGAAAGCAAGTTTTTGGTTTTTTAAACCATTAGTTTGTTTCACTGCAGATATTATATATATTTATTATATCACAAGTAAATATATTCAATACTATTTTATTAATAAAAATATGAGTAATGCAAAATTATTCCAAATGTATTTCTAAGTACTTCCACTCCGTAATGAGGTCATTAAAACATTATTACAGTCCTATCGGCAAACCCAACGACGACAAGCAGTTTCGTCGTTGGGCAAACCAGTTGGTGAAGAATACTTGCACGACGGACATTATTATTAAAAATCTTAACATAGAGAAACAAAAAATTAAGGATTCATTCATTTGCATATTTGTGAAATTCTACATGCGATTTTTCTCGTATTTCGTTAATTTTCAAGAAATAAAACATTAAAATGTCTTCTCGGGTATACTATATTGACTGAAGGGCTGCGCACCTTGTAGAAGAATTGAATCAGTCAGAACAGAAATGAATAAATATAACATTATGTTGAACCATAAGGGATTAAATGAGATATAAAGCCCTCTAAATAAAAAAATAATCAGACAATGTTATCTATCAGTGCATTGTTAACGATACTTTAATAATGCGATCGATAATGTATTCGTGACAAGCATCGTATTATCTGTCTCGTGATGTTTTATTAGTATTCAATATTAATCCTATTATAAAAAGATATTATTATTACTTTACTTATGATAGCATCGTTACTTAGAAACATACTCTGCCATCGCGTATATTAATCTGGCATGCCTGCGAATAAAGAACTAAGAACGTAAAAAAACAAACATATTTCATCCAATCTAAATAATATGTCCAAGATTTTTTTACCGTTAATGCAATAACAAAATCTTGTTTTAAAATAGTTTTTTTGGAACGTTTATTTGCAATCTCGAAGTTGTCTTCGCGTTATTAGTACTAGCAAAAAATATTAAAAACGCATAATATTTTATTTAAAATCTATTACCGAATGTGTATAGTGCGTAGTGTAAAGGATGCCCCAGGTTACTATATTTTTGTATAGCGACGCGACATGGTGGATGTCGTTTGGCTACGTAAAGTCTCGTACAAAGTTCTTGTTAGACTTTAGTTAGACATTTACTTTGCATTTCGACGACTCTCACCGGTAAGAGAGGTCAATTAAAAGTTCAAATCGGGCCAAAATTTGGGAAACTAGATACTAGAACTGACTGTTCCACTTTCAATCAGAAACCGTTAAGTGATTACTTCTGGAAATAGGTCGTTACTTTACCGTATTTGCTTACAAACCAAAATGCAAAATTTGTTTATTTTGTATCTCCTTCCTTCCTTATTCAAAATTGTATTCTACAAAATAGTGTAGTAGCTGTTTGAAAACGAACGCGCTCGACAGAGTTTGAGATTTGGCACAGTTTCTGTTTACGTTAAAAATTCAATGAATTACACTTGACCGACGTTGTACCGATAGGTGATCTTTATAAACCGTATGAAATTTGACGATTTATTTCATTCATAAATAAATGCCTGCCGGCATTAGTTAACTTTCACATCATAAATAATAATTAATTTAATATATTAAAGCATTATAATCTAAAACCTGTGTTATAACCCTTTAACTCCAAGATTGTACGAATGGTTGCGTATATGTATATAAATAATTGGTACGTTTAATACAATAATTAATCAATAGATACACATTTTACGCAATTGGAGAAAATCCTTAGCTAAGTCAACAATACTACTTACGAGTAAGCAGTGTTTCAGTGGTCATTAACAAGCGACAGCAGATAACGGGCTAACATTGCACTTCGACATCGGTTGATAGAAAGCTATAAGCAACACTTGATGTGGCACATTTACCCAGTTAAAGCTTATATTGTAATCAGATTCCGCCGTCTATACAAATCACACTCCTTGAACACATTCAAAACTAAACAAGCTGAATATATTTGTACAAATGTTTTCACTGATGTATTGTGGTGAGCTTCACACTTAACATTTAGTGTATTCGGTGTGTGGTGTGTTCGGTTCATAAATGAATATGTTGGGGACGGTACGAAGTGCGCCGGGTCAGCTAGTTAGAGAATAAATTCTTTAAACCAATATCGTTATCTAGGCTCTCTTCGAGGTAGACGATCATCGCCTCGCCTCACCGGTCACTCGTGACGCGGTCATGCAGACCTACTTACTGCGCTGTAGTCACTGTCGCCCACAATAATTGGTTTCACTATTGTTTAAAATAACTAGCCGTGTCTGCCGGCGCAATAGCCTAGAACTTAAACAATGGTGCTTGTACTACTGTCAGCCTTATCCAACGTTTCTCTCCAAAATACAAAAGGATTGTACGATTAAAAAAAACGTAGCATAAGCACACGTACGTATAATTAAAAATATTATAATTTCAAAACGTTAACACGATTTAAGCTTGTGCATAAACAATGTTTTTTTTTATATTTCCAAAACCAAGAAAAAAGGTATTGTCATAATAACAATGTGTAGGTACCATACATTAAAACGTACCAGGTTATCAAAGGTTTAATCAAAGGAACCTGGACGATATTTTTCTTTATTTCATGTTAATGTGATAAAATATATCATGGTAATGTTTGAAAAATATATCTCTAGCTAATACCTAGTTTTTCCACGAATACGAGTAATAATAGACAATTGGTTTGTTTTTTGAAGTGAAGTAGGCGTTGGAATTGTGTAAAACTTCCAATGCCAACGTCTGAAACTTAAACATAATTTTGCCTTTTAATCTATTTAAAGATTATCACTAACAGATTGTCTAGAAAAGTAAGGCCGAAGCAATCAATGTTATTGTTATACACCACAAATCTTTCCTCAATCTAAACAAGGCAGCCCGCCTTGACAACCTCGCTGCTAAGCCATCAAAGTAGGTATCTGGAATAATATAATTGGAACTGTTTATAGTTGACCACGGCTGCAGATAGATATATTTTTATCAAAAAATTATCCGCGTTCTAATGGTAAAGGCACTAGATATTGAAAATGGCATAAATACTAATGATTACGTTTAGATTGTTCAATAACTTCTCTCAACTCTTGACTACATCAAATAGATTATACGAAATCAGATCTCGCGTACATCTGTATGAAACATAATCTGGATTGACGCATAGAACAATTTTATTTTGCCTAAGCGAAGTTACATCCTTAGATTAACGATTGTTGACGTATTTTATATCCAAGGCTGTATATAACCGAGCTAATATGCCTTACTCAGTTATACGGGTATTGACAAATTCCGATTACCTAGTTCATTCCACGCATTACTGATAAATGCCTGCAGATAACTGCGGTATCCAACATAGGTAATTATCTCATGCTTTGGCGGTCACCTGATGTGGTGAAATAAATATAACATTGTATGTTAACATGACCTGATGACTATTTTTTGTCCGTATTCGTATTAAACATTATATTGCACGCTGTATATTGTAAAATTTATCATATAAAGCTCACCTTTACACTAATCGTAATATAACCAATGGATCAGTTTTTACTTACATAGATCTGCATAAAGAACGACAATATGAAAGTTTTATCGTCAAGCTCTATAGAAGTGTGGAGCGGATCAGATATAGCCATTTTCATCCATTTCTTTTCATTGTCTAGGACTGCCACCTCTTATGATCCACTGTTGGGCACGGTCTCTTTTTCTGTCCTATGCGTGTTGAGGGAAAATTTTGTTGTCTATAACGACGCTTGTTAAATTATTATTAATGTACCTTTTTAAACAGGTGTGATGATTACGAAATTGAAACGAATGAAATAATTTGAGGGCTAAAATAGTTCACCAGCTGTTAGCAGCTCATCAAGTGTAGCTAGGTGTGTACCCTAACATGAATATTTTACTGACGTCTGCCAATACATTCTATATGGTGCTATTTAAAATTATTTCAGATAGGCGATTTACTAAGCGAACTAAACCATACATTACAAATATTGAACTTTCATATGTTAGGTTAAGGATAACGAAGGGACAAAATCATTTTGTAGAGACTGCCTTTAATCACATTTAAAAATGGAGCCCCATTAAAATTGCTAATAATATAATTAATTAAAGTAGGTAAAAGTAAAATAAGCCGGCCATATTTTTTCTCATCTCATAAGTTAACTAATACTAAATAAAAAAAGCTTTAGACAAACTTAAAAATACGTTCTTATAATTGTTATAATTGTTGTCTTATTCTTAAATCGTTCATTGTTGAAATGAGCTTATTCCGATCGCGTCCGCTGTCAACAACCTCGGCCCTTCGCGTCACAAAACCGGGGTAGCAAATGTCACGGGACGTCAGATGTCCCGAACATGACATTAACTGAAATAGCACGCGCTAAATATAAAAACAAATCAATATAGATAGACGGACTAAGCACGTTGTAAATTTGATGCAAACGAATTTATCACGTAATAACTTGATTTTCGTGTCATCAATTATCTAGTGTTTCATTCCAGTGGTCTCCTATTTTTTTGGTCATTATGTCATGTCTACGTGATATAATGACATATACTACGTATTGAAATGTCCGAGAAGACGTTGACCTGCCAATAATATTTTTAGACAAAATTGTTTAGATCTCGACAACAACACCGGCTTCGGGTACAAAGAAGCTACACACACAAAGTTTGCTTTATAGTGCTTAGGAAAACTTTCCACTTCCCATTCACTTCCCATTTGCCGGCTTCAATAGCATCACTAATGTTGGTAACGTTAAAAGAAATCAACGCAATATATCTAAGATATCAAACTATCATCGGTTGATAATTACATTAATACAACGGTGATAAAAACCTGTTAAAATTAAAACAGATAAGTGAACAGTGATTGCGGTCAAATAAGAATTCCACATTAATTTACTGTTTCAATTCTTAATAGCGAACCATAGGTAAATAATATGCTTTATAGATAAACAACACCATTTTTCTATACAATTTTTAACTCATGAATTAAAAATTGGCAGCATTCAGCAACTCTTTATTTTCTAACCTCCATGCTTGTGTAATTTTACGCCATTCAGTAGCTAAAAATGCTACGTCACTGAACAGTGAAAAGTTATTTTAACAACTAGGTATGTGTATTTTATACGGTTTTATTTATACTCGTCCTTGTATAAGCCGAAATCGATTAGCGATCGACTAGATCGCAGACGTAAAAACAGATAAAAGAAGTTTGTGATGTCTGTAAATACTTCATTCTATTACACTGTAGGTTACATGACGTGTCTAAAAAGTAAATCATAAAATATGATTTGAACAAATGATGTTAAAGTTAGTAGGTAATAATAACTACCTCAATTTATGCGAATATGTGAATATGCGAATGCGAAGGAAGTAGAGGAACCGTCAGAAAAAAATCTCTTAATGACTGTATTACGACAATTTTATTTCTTCTGAATTATACATGTATTTATTTTAAAATGATGATGGAAAGGTTCCGGCAATTGTTTCGCACCTTTCTATGTATGTTATGCAGTACTAATACCCTTCCTGCATAATAATGCTTACAATCAAATGCGTTTTATTACAGATTAGATAAGAAAAGATTGGTCGTCATGTTTATTATTAAAGGAACAATAATAAACGTGTGTAAATGACGTGAAAACACACGTTAAGTCACGTTAAATAAGACGTAGTACGTAGGTAATATCTACTAAGAACCGGACTCATTTAACAATGGCAATTATTCATACAAATGTATATATATTTACTAATTGACCAGGCGTACTTCGTATCGAATTATAATCATTTCCATGTAGAATCATTTTCTAGTAGTTAGTGACCGATTTACAGGTTAGAAATTGAAAACACAGCGCCGTCTCCTTTGTTATCTATGTTAAAGTGTGTTACCAACAGATTAGCTAAGACCGGCATCTGTTGGCAACTTACAAAATTAATCAATATTATAATTTATAAGGCTTTGCCATATAACAATAATAATTTTGCAATAAAGATATCGCGGGCATTAATTTCAAGTTGGACAAAGTTGCATTTCCGTGCGAGATTTCATTAAAATCGGTCCAGCCGTTCCAGAGATTACCCCATACAAACAGAATGACAGACAGACAGAAATTTTAAGAATGGTTGTTTAGATATTAGTATCGTAAAAATAACACACTGCACTTGAAAACCTAGTTATTTTGAAATCACATACAGACATTTCAATTTTAAATATATGTGTAGATTTTGGATCTTCATCAAACAAAATATGTAAACATGCAACAACTTCCTGAATGGCATTATCTGTCAATAAACCTCGGTCGGATACCGAATAAATGTAGCAGCCACGATACTGTTAGGGTGGACGGATGGATAGAGAGATAAATGGATTTTAACCAGTCCATCTTTGTCCTCAGAAGAAGCATTCTCGTTGTAATACAATAGTAACCAACGTCTGTTCTATTCTGAACTGATAAGAAACATGCGAGTTCCTTTTGATTCCTCTTCCTCTAGTTGTGATTTAAATAATTTTTTAGATATAAAATATTAATATTAGTGTCATCTTCCGCGTTTTGAATAATAACCAAGTAATTCAATACGGTTGTACTGGTTTTTCATTTTCATTTAATCCAGTTACCGAATATTATCGCGTTAGGGAGCCGCGGGCGGCGAAGCCCTATCGCGAACGTGGGCGCCGGCTCACAAGTCACCTGTTTGCTAATAATCGGTGCGGTCATAATAAACATATGATAATTATCATTATAAGTAACTATTGTGTAATTGTGACACTATAGTAGGACGTTATTACTAAAATAGAACATTTTATTTTCA
>DWNJ01002038.1:0-11046 GCA_018250275.1 Udranomia eurus
ATCTATACATATGATAAATCTGTAAGTGATTGCTGTCTGTACATGGAAAACATCTAAGAGAAAGTTATTTTAAGGGTCTTTATTTAAATAATGGGACCGAAAAAACGTTTTTTAGAATTCTTGTCTGTATGTCTTTTTTAGATATCTTCCATGTACAGACATCAATCTCTTACAGATTTATTATATGTATAGAAGAAGAAGTTTTAAAATGCTAAATAATGCCACCTTCTATATAATTGTCTAAATTGCACAGGACTAGGCTTTTCTATTGTATAGGTTAAACAACTTAGTAAGGTCGTCAGGGCGTTAACTCTGTTGAGAAAATAATAAGGTTCGCATTCTATTCAATGCGATTTCGCGCTTCAATAGCCCTTAACAAACAAATTAAGTATTTAATTAAAGTTGTCTTGGTTTACTAGTAAACTGGTTCGGTACAGCTTCAACGTATGTCTAGTTTTCGAGCGAATAACTCAGATAAGGTAACGCAGAGATGAAATTGAATACAGCGGTTACATAATAAAATTAGTAAACCTAATATTGCCAGTGGTAATTTAATTTTGAATGAAATTAAGGTTAAATGTCTCACGAATAAGATACGATACAAAGTAAATTATTTTGCGATAACCTACGATACTACGGTAATCAAACATTTAACAAATCGTTTCTGTATAAGAGACTTGTCTTTAAATATGGATTAAATTAGGTTATTACTACTTCTACCTTTAATTCGTGCAATATATACCGCCCTGTCTGTGGGAGGGCGGTATATATTGCATTTACATAATTTGTGAGACTTGTAACATACGAGTACAAGAGTAATAATTTAAAATCTATTATTTAGTCCAAGTTATTGTTTATTTGACAGGCAAAGTCCAAATTAAGAGACCACGAGGACGCAGCCCTAAGATGTGGGTAGACCAAGTGGCCCAACAATTGAGGATGCCAGTCAACACAGCCAACAAGCCACTGATTGCATAGGAGTCACGATCCTCAGCATCAGAGCTGAAGGAACGATTAGAGAAAGACTGAGAGAGAGAGATTGTTTAATTGATAGATCCAGAGGAAATCATTCAAAATCACAGACACCTACACAACTTTAGAAAGCGCAGCTAAATGAGCAAAACTCTCAGGGCCGGTAATTAAAATTTCATTAACTCCCTTTCCAGTTTCCAAAGCCCTCAAAGCGATACGTGCATCCTCGTAAAATTAACACGGAATTCGGTTTGAAGCGGCTACTAGTTGAAAATAACAATCATCGTAGGGAGGGATCCGACCACATTTAATTACTCCTAACACGGGCGCAGCTCCGGAATTATAATAAAGCAAATCCACATTTGGCTGGTCCGTATTCGGGTGTTGTGGTCGACGGCACGAGAGAACGCGATTTTTTTGAGCCTCGTGACGATCGACCAATTTAGGCAGCGTGTGGCGTAGGTAGGTGTCTAATAGAGAGCAATGAATGGTATTAATAATGCGCTTTCGTTTATTACGACAAAGAGTTTTTTAACATGCGTTTTTTTAGGTTCAGTCGTATGTATGTGACGGTATCTTTGTAACGGAAACTTTGAACGTGATTTTCACCGACTTCGGGCCGTCGGTATTGAATGATTGGAATTTGAATTTTTGCACATTTATCAAGGACCGATGACAATGCAATAATCTGTTTTTTTTACTTTTTAGTTAATTTTTTCAAAAATGTCGTGTGATGGGAACGCTCTTTGGTACGACTTCAGTAAGGATTCAAGTGCTCTTTGACGTTTGGAAAAGAAGAGCATGGCTTAAGTGATTGCCATTAAATACAATCGGAGCCGAAAGCAACATGTTTGATGTAAACGAAGACTATCTATCAGTTACTGAATAAAAACAAAACGAGTGTACCCCAGGACTGAAGTAAAACTTCTTTATCCCCATCTAGGACAACATGTTTATTTGTTACCTCCTATATATAAATAAAATATAAGAAACGAAAATTTCTTACATAAATTAACTTTTTACAAAGGTACATTTTACTGATCAAGCCATATATATTGTGTATTGTGTATTATTATCTATTTCTATACATATAATAAATCTGTGAGTGGTTGCTGTCTGTACATGGAAGATATCTAAGAGAAAACCATTTTAGGGGTCCTTATTGAAGAATAGAACCCAAAAAAAATATTTTTAGAACTTTTGCCTGTCTGTCTGTTTGTCTGTGCGTTTGTGCACGCTAATCGCAACGGGTGATTCTATTTGAATGCGGTTTGTATTGTAATGCCCTGATGTATTGTCGTAAGCTTCATTTAGTGTTTGTTTCATAAAAATCGGCTCATAAATAAAAAAAGTAGTGGGACGGGGAGCTGGTACGAAGTGCGCCGAGCCAGCTAGTTACATAATAAAAGACCATCTTCTAATACATAACAACAGCCGCTCAAAGTTTATGGATCGGGCCATTCACCTGAGAACGTTGCGTCATCTTCGCGCGGGAATCAGCGCGCTCATCCCCTTTCCGTGGCGATTAACTTAACTGATTGCGTCACAACTATGGCCGTTAGTACTTTGACCTGTTATATATTGTGTGTAAACTATGTATGTATTGTGTAGTTAACTTTATTCATATATGTACATGAAGCGTGCTTAGCTTATGTAGAACGTATGCGATCGTGCAAGTTAAGCAACGTCGGGCGCGGTCAGTAACTGGATGGGTCTGACCGATATTGGTATTTTCATGCGCGTTTCCGTGCTCCGGAGGGCACGTTAAGCAGTCGGTCCCGGCTGTTATCGACAGATGACAGTTGCAAAACGTCGTCGGTGTCCATTTGGAGGTTTGAAAACATCCAACATACTGTTTGGCCGCTAACCAGTTCTTCCGTCAACACGCATTGGAGCAGCGTGGCGGAGTATGCTCCGGGCCTTCACCAGTTGTGGGAAGAGACCTGTGCCCAGCAGTGAGACGTAAGAGGGATGCGGCCATGTAATCCATTCGGAATGTAACTTTATATATTAAACGTATAGTATACGTTGATTGAGCATTGCATATAAGTTGTATGCATTAAAAATAAACACGAGAATTGAAGATAAAAATCAATAGTATTTATTGCTCCTCAGAAGTTAATACAAATACCTGAAACTGAAAGACTTTTCTATTGTAATAGTGACGTCTTTCAGTTTGCGACTGTTAACGGTTAATAAGTTGACGTAGCTCTTGTTGTTAACCGCGCATAGGAAATACACGTGGGGACAGTCGACACAATTCTTGGAGTATGTGGTGAAGTAAAAAATAATTCAGACGTTGAAATAAATATCTCTTCGTACAATAGTGACGTCTTTGAGTTTGCGACAGTTGAACTGGCATAAGTTGATGTAGCTCTTGTTGTTAGACGCGCACAGTGGGAAGTACACGTCTGGACAGTCGGCACAGTTCTTGAAGTATGTCAGAGGCGGCAGCAACTCAATTATCCTGTTTGTAGTTGACCGCCACTTTTGAAGGTTCACAGGTAGGGCGTATATGAGGGCCAAAGTGACTGTAATAATTTGAATTTCTAAGAAGCCTTTGAATTAACAAGAACCGGTTACTAAACTAGAATAATTAATATTTGCGGAGGAAAACAAATTTAAAACTTTCAGGTATCTGACAGGGTTGCCTATCGGTAGACTATGGTTAAGTTATTATACTCGAAAAATATTATTTAAAATATTGTCTCTTTCCACATCGTACTTTCCACGTATTATGACGTCAATATTATCTCTAGAACGACCACTTTTTGGAGGTCATCAACTCACGATACATATGTAACGCTATATATCAACATTCTCCAGAATATAGTTAGGAATTAAGTCCGTTCTTATAGACTTGTTGGTGAACTATGAAGCTGGAGGCTTTGATGATAAAGCCAAATATTTGCTTAACAAGCGCCAGTGTTTGTTCCGTGTGGAAATTTACCACATAGACTATTATAAATAACCTGATACTTTGAGTTATACATATAATTATCTAAATAAATATTATTAATATAAAAATATGATCTTTGGTACAGTTTGGTATTTGAGTTGCTCTAAAAAGTGCTAAGTAAGTGCTAAGTAAAAATATAGATTATTATTACATGATCATAGTTTAACAATTCTAATTGTAATTGACGAAGGGTCAATATTAATTAAAACGATCTCTACAAACTCAATCGTAAATTGAATCATCTTTAATTATTTTATTAGGTTTTAACAAACAAACTATCGGCCTAAATCAATCGATATTAAATTTCGTTAATTTTGTATTATGAAAAACCTTATTTTTGGAAAAAAAAATTGCCTATTAGCAATAATTTTGAAGCTAACAGTTTCGTGTATCTTACAAAAATAAAAAATAAACCTAAACGGGCTTCATAAAATAGCAACGCACATAAACTTATATCGAAAAAACATTCGCTGTAACCAAAACTATTCAATAATACTAAAAGCTCATCCATCAACAGCAACACTACACTTGTACCAGAACGCGTACCGAATTTTGATGGGAAGGTAAAGAGATGAAGATGAAAATTTGTCGTCAAATTATAAAACAGGAGTAACTTAGTTGATTAACGATAGAAATATGCGCTGAAATTATAAAGTAGGAGTTTATTGACTTGGGTCTTAGGAAATTTTACCTTCGTGAGAGTATAGCTAAAATAAAGCTGATTTATCAAACTGATCACTTGTTCTATGGGAAAATGTCAATTTGCCTAGTTGGCTTCGAATTTATTAGTAGTTTTTGATTATTAAGTTATCGTACTGTGCTATCTCCTATTAAATTCAGTTGCAATTATTTTTAGTGTATAAAACAGCATTGTACTATTTTGTTCTGTAATGTATTTAATGATGACATCTCCGTTGTTTTTGGTTACTGGCTAATGGTCAAATTTTGTATTTTCCTGGTGTTTACGAAAATGGTTTTTTGAACAAAAATAAAGTAAAAATATAAATTTTAAAACTAACGTAATAAATATCACTTACATATTGTGTAAATATTCATGTTTTTTTTTTTAATTTGGCTGTCAAAAGATTCAGCAACTGCCTAATTTCCCTTTGATCGATTAAATTGAATTAAATTTTCATTAAGGAAACATTGCAATCACGGACCAATTAATGACCAATTACAGCTAATTAGACGTTGGATTTGTTGGCCTAATCAATTAATATCCCTCTTATAATTAATTAGTTTCTAATAGCTTGGCAGTTAACGTTTGGAATTTAGTACTCACTTTGTTTTTCACAAATATTTTTCTTTTTATTCCCTGCTCTCATCTAATTTATCTTCGTCATTAGTTTTATTATCGACGAAAATTTTGTCTCAAAATTTCATGAACATAAATTTTAGGACACGGGTCCGATGTTTTTTCACTTATGTGATAACAATAATATGTGCTGAGCTTCTGATTAAGACTAAACAAAATTACCCGATTATTTTTCAATTTTCGAGAAAACAGAACGACCGACCGATGACCATCGGTCGGTCGTTACCAAATCAAATGCGAATTACGGATCTCTGTAGACTTTCTTGAGAAATTTATTAGAAACTGTCAAGTGTGTATAGAAACTAATTCGCGACAAAACTAGTAATTATAGTTCCTACAACACATATAGCTTAGAAATAACAAAATACAGGATTTTGATTATCATGACATAAGCAGATACGTTACGATGAATCTGTCAGTAATTTATTGACTCAATACTCGAAAGGCGTCAAAAATTGCATGCACATTCCCAGGTGGCGAAATGTAGCCCTTTTCGTTCGTTTGGTATTAGCGCAGTTCATCCAGCACACATTGGTGTATGTGCGGCCATCTGAGCCACATATCGGCATGTAGACCCGAGGACAATCGCAATTCATGATCGACTCCAGCGGCGGAAGATCTGTGAAGACTTTCATGTACACCTGCATGTCTCTCCCGTTCACTTCATTCATTTCCCCAGCTGCTATAGTCGTTAGAAATGCGATGATGGAGGTTGATACTGCAAATTCGTTTATATTATTTCATATTTTATCTTTATGTATTCATGCACACAGTAAAAAAATAACAGTTGAAAAGGGTTTAACAAAAGCACTGCTTATCTCAAATGAAATCTCTTCCAGCAGCCTGTGACTGGAAAAGTAATATCGAATGGAAGATAGGCGCATATGATTAAGAGAAAAAAATACATACGCAAATATAATAAATACTATTCCTACTATGTACAAAATACTGTGCTAATATCTAAATTACCAAAAAAGAACAAAATTAAATAAACACCTAATTTATATACAATAGATACACAGTAATAAATAGTAATATTAATCAAGTAAGGAAAAAAAGTGGTCTCTGATTCTTCTCTGAAAGATATAAATAGTGTTAGAACAGAGTATGAGGGTGGATGTGAATTCCACAATCTTAACATCATTTTAGGACAAGACAGGTATAAAAAATCAAATTTAATTAAGTGTGACCAAATTTAATAATGATATGCAGGTGTCTGTAATGGTAATTTGTATCTCATTGCTAAAGTAACTAGAAGTTTAGAAAATTCTGTTTTTCCATAAATTATGAAGCAAATGAGAATTGCTAACTTAAAATTAGGAATTCTGTAGGTATTCAGGTCCTACTTTTGAAGGCTAATGATGCTATTATGCGATGATTTACAATTTAGAAATTTGTAAGGTATTCAAGTGTCTTCTTTAGCGTTGCTAGTTTACATTCAAATTGAGGGGGCTTTAAAAGAAAACAGACAGATACAATATAGATGTTATATTTTTAAAATGCACGCCCCTCCAAAGTCTTTACCCACACATGCAACTTTTTATCAGCCAATAATAATATTTCGGTAAAAAGTACAAATTACAAAAACTGCCAGTTTTTTTGACCAACCAGTGCATAAGTCAGTTGACAAGTCATACAATTTGTGCATTCATAGTGACAGTGACAGATCGTGCTATTAATTAGCAATGAGTGCACGGACGAGACTGCGTTTAAATAAATAGCTAAAACAAACTATATAGAGCTTAACTAGTGACTTACTGTTAACAGTAGGTCACTATTTTTGCTTTTCCACTATCTAGGGGCATATTAGATTCAATATCGCAAATTTTCTGTTCTGAACTCATTATGTATTATTTTTGGCAGTATGATCATAATACCATATATAAATTCCCAAAGCCCCAGGCTCATAAGACGATCGTAACCAGTTTGAAAATCACCAAGCCACTAATATCTGTTATCGTATTAAAATATAAAAATAGATACAACTTGCACACGCAATGAGATACTAGTGAGCTATTAAAACTAGAAGTACAAAGCGCATAAGGGATTATACGATTGGACGTTTAAATTGAACAGTTTAAGCAACAAAAACCTAACCAGGTCACTGAATAGCAAAATTTTCTCTCACGTTCAACGGGAGCCGTGAAAAAAGGATTATATACTCCTAGAAGCTTCAATAACCACGTAGCGCGTTTCAACTTCGGTAAAAAATTGCTTTTAAGTTTTATTTCACTCACAATCTTCTACCTGGTAATGCCTTTTATTCCATCTTCACACGTTATTTTAGGTACTGTTACTTCTGTGTCGTTATATACCATTTCTAGAGTAGTTTTACTATACTCCCCATAATGATGTTGATCGACAACTCTATTGTCGGTATGTGCTCTTCCGCTGTTCATTTAATTTATGCTAGAGTTCGCTTAGCAGTCGACAAAAATCAACCGTATATCATAGAGTTATTAGTTGTTAAATAACTATACTTTTATATATGTAGAATAATAAAAATATACACTACACAAAATTACATTAATTGTATGGCATTTCCGATGCTCACGTCACTCTCGATTCAGTATTCAAATGACGTTCCGTGTATAACAGGTGTCCATATATATACGTGTGTGCGTCAAAGGCATGGTTTCTTTTACTAATTTAATGTATTATTATATAAAATATTAACTTTCAGCACTTCTTCTCCGTATAAACTTTGACTGTGCCGAATTTCATACTCCTCCGTCCATGTAATTGTCGTAAAAATGTTACGAAAGTTTTTGCTTCACATATCTATACTATGATTACGGTTCGTGGTGATGAGCGATGGTGGTCTAGTGGTGAAGAGAGTTTCATTTGCAGGGACACCATTTTTTCTCTTCTTTGGAACCGACTGCCTATTGGTGGGTAAATATTCACCAATAGGCAGTCGGTTCGGTTCGGTTCAGTTCGGTTCTCATTGTAGGTAAAGTAGAACGTCATCGAGATCCAATCGTCATTATGATCGAACGTAATACTCACAATGGAGTTTGAAGTTTAATAAAATGGCTTAACAAATTGAACAAGTTTGTGAGTACACTTTAACCTACTTCTCATTCTGAAAGAAAATTTAACAGAAAAATGTGACAATGATGATATACCATTCAATCCTAGTATCGTGTCACACGGGATACCTATAACATCTGCATACGTCGCGAACATTTAGTGATTTAAGTAAAGTTATGTTATCCTGGGCTAGTCTGGCACGGCCTAATGTGCCCTCCGAAGCGTGAACCGCGCAAGACGCAGAGAGAAGAAAATTCCCACACGCAGAGATCTACCTCTAAATTGGAAAGCGGTAGACCACCTAACATTGAATAAGTCGGATCTACATACTCGAAAGATCTTCCAGGCTAAATGCACGTCCTTGCACTAAACAAAGTTATTTTAATGTGTAAAAGAGTATATTTATTACAACTCTTTACTAGAATGTGTAGCCTACTCTTCTTTAAACTCAGTCTCGTCCGTGCACTCATTGGTCAACTAGCAGAGCGATCTGTCATGTTCAGAAATGTGTAGGCAAGCGAATGCACGAATTGTATGACTTGTCAACTTATTTGTGCACTGGTTGGTCAACAAAACTGGCAGTTTGCGTCGTCTGTTCTTTTTACTGATGATTGACTTATAAAAAGTTGCATGCAAAGAAAGGAGGGGTGTGCATTTTTAGACCAGAACATCTATGCATGTGTAAGTAGCACACACGCGCTTCGTGTTACACACATAATACGTATATCTGCATACGCCGCGAAGATTTAGTGATTTCCATTACGTCCTTATCCCCACATCTTATCCAAAGAGGGATAAGATTCTCAGGGTCCATAAATCTTCGTACAACGTATCAGTAATAGGTTCTTAGTGAATCTACATCCGGAATCCTATGCGATTTCTTATACATACGGACGTAGGAAGGTATAAATGTAATGTTACTTGTTTCACGTTACACAGGCGCGTTAGAAACATAGACTTTAATTTTCTTTTCATGTTTTTTTTTGCTACTTAACACCATATCATGAATTTTATTGATCTTTGCCCGACGACAGTACAGTTATCTTGGTTCATACCTGTATATATGTATAAGCCAAAATCTTAAAATGAACACATTAAACTAATTTTGCCTGAAAAAAACTTAAAGAATATCCTCATTAACAAAAATTATGATGACACAGAGAAATGAATAAATATTAACAAAAAATAACATACGGCTATTGTGCACAGAAAAAATCCCTACACTAAATCATGCATACACACACGCACATCACACATACACATACTTACAAACACACTCACACACACACACACGCACATCCACACATACGCACACTCACAAATACTCATAAAACACTCTCTCACATACACACATTCGTGGAATGTAAACTACGTTTAAGTCAGCGTCATTTATAAATAATTTATTTGATAAATTGTTGAGAGTTGTCAAGAGTTGTAGTTCCTTCAGATCCTGAGTACCCTAAAGCCCAGGAGGACACCGATTGGTTTTTAATGAGTGGAAAAAAGGTAGTGTGTGTGCAATGTGCCCATATATATTATCTCCATGGCTTTATTTAAAAGAGGTCTGGTTTATGATCCACAATAAGACGGAATGACTGACGACTGAGTCAGAACGCCTTGGTTAAGTGTGTCTTCCTTGAACCAAAACACAGTAGCAAGAACATTGCTGTTAAAAACAGAAGTAGGCGTGGCGAATCAAACCATCGCGTGGTGCCTCTGGAGTAGAGCGACGAAATTCTTTACCACCGAATCCGAAACCTCTGTTCCTAAGCTACTCTATGATCGGGTTACGGGCACGTATGCAAATCGAATTCCGTCTGACGGGTATCAGAGACACTACAGATGAATTTGCATTTGTGTGTATTAAATATATTTTATACATTACATATTGTATTGTACGATTATTACCTGTTCTTGTATTTTGTCTCTTTGAATTTCTCGGGTCCAAGATGTTATGGGAACGGATCTTTGGAAGACTTGCGTGGGGGCACGTAGGCTCTTTGAGAGCCTTTAATATTTGTGGTGGAAATCATGTGGTGGTGTGGACATGGAAATGATAAATACCTTGACCAGGCCAGGCTGCGCTGTTAATATATTATTATTAGTACCTGGATGACCGCTTCGCTCGCTATTTTAAGTGACTATTTTTGTCTAACCAAACACTCATTGGCTTAGCGTTGCTTAACAACGCCATCTATTGAAGGAACTTGCAGTTAGTTGTTTCCAATTCAAAAAATAATAGTATTACTACTTGCCAATAGTTGTCAGTTATTCATTACCTGAAAACACGGTTAAAACGACATTTCCCAAAAATTAAACCTAGCTAGATAGATTTATTGCTCCCGAAACCCCCGCCCCCTATACTTCATAAAAATCGTTGGAGCCTTTTCCCGGATTCGGATAATATTATAAACAAGAATTGCTCGTTTAAAGGTATAATATATTATACAGGAAATTTAATTATTAATTATTGAATAATATACTTAGTTCCTTTTGATTACAAGTTTTTATCATCTTCCTTTTATAGTTACCGAGCAGTTTATGTCAAACTGTATCTCGGAACGGAGACATTTTACCAGACTTAACTTTTAAGGCACTTAACTTACTTTTAGGGACCATTTGTGTCATGTTTATGGCCGATGTCAACAAGAAATTTTAATTAAATCAATTGACTTGTACAGTCAACAGCAAAAGTAGATGATCAAAATCGGACATTCAATACTAATGATCGTCATTTGCGTCAAAATAGTGTGGCGGTGAAGTG
>DWNJ01002039.1:0-11046 GCA_018250275.1 Udranomia eurus
TATGCTCATCACTTTATTGTGTACTTTGTCCTTTTTCTGTTTATACTGAGCGCTTGGAAATCTATAGAAACATCTGGACAAAGTCGTCCTCAAACGTAATCGATACGATACGATTCGATACTATATTATAGTGTACTTCTTTGAATGATGGTTACAACATTTGAGCAAAGAATATGTGCCGAATCTATACGAAATTTTGCACATAAGTGGAATCTTAGATTATGTTGTTTTTGCCTGCAAAAGGTCCTTATATTCCACCGTTATATGTATTATAGTGTGTTAATATGACAAATATACGAATATGTAAATTAATCCAGCGACATCATATTCAACCCGCAATTGGATTATTCCTATATTAAACCTAATGAAAGGGATTATTGTTTTTTCTTAAATAAATGACACTCATGGCTAGATTGTGGTGTTATGTTATGTGTAGGTGTGTGTTAATTCTGAAAGACCTTTGCGGTCCTTTGCCTAGCAACATTTAGAAACTGGCTTTACACTTCACACTTTTTTACATTGGAAAGTTTACATTCAACTAGATATTTCAGTATTAGAATCAAACAGACACATTGAACTTTTATCACATTGAGAGGAATTTTGTACCCGCATGCAACCAAACTAAATCACATTCAAACCCAACACGAACCAAAAAAGTTAACGAAATTAATTGAAAAAACCTTTCAGCCGGACGTTGAATTAAATCAAACAGTTTCTATATATTTGTTCGGAAGAGCTACAAATTTTCCGCAAGGTAAATTAGCTAGCGACTATTCGGATCGTGAGGATATAACTGATTGGCTGCTGGGTCAGTCGGCCGATTTGTGTGTAGTTCGTCGGTTCACAATGACAATAGTTGTTTAGTTATGCATTACAGAAGTTGCATTTACACGACAAGAATCAAGAGCATGTGTTTCTTACGGTGAACCCCAGCAGTCGTTGTACTGCTTAGCAGCAACAATGAGTCATCAGCTAAAGTTACAATGATAACACTGCTGATGATATAATCGTAATTAAATGCGCAGTTGTGCAAGAACATGGCATTTGGCATTTCAGACATTCAGTCTTAATTCATGCAACAGACTGTGATCTTTGGCAGAGTGAGACATGTGACAAACAGAGTCAATCCAACAAATATCGACGCATGTTACCTGTTAGAGTATATCAGGTGTAGTATAAGTAGATGTAGTATGGAATTACTATTGATTTGCATGTCACAGTGCCAGAAAGTCAAAATATTATCACTTTTAATAGTAATGTTTTGACTTTGTGTAATTCCTGTCACATAGATGGCGCTAAATGTAACAGAGGTTTTGTTGTGATCTTACGCATGGATTTTTGCTTATTTTTATTTATTTATTTCTGTCTTGCGTTTGTTAATATAATCTACCATTACCAGTGTTGTTTTATGTATGTATGTATCTGCATTACTTTGAATAATAAACGTATTTTCTTTCTTTCAGTAGGTACGTTACAGTGAAAGAGTTGCAATCAAATAATTACGCGGTAATAGCGGTCGAAAATCATATGCTCCTTATACACACGTCAGTAAATTAACATCGCAGTAACTGTTGGTCAAATTGTGTGGATAACCGATTGGCCGTTTGACAATCTGATTGACGGCGACATTGTGTGGAGGTTGTTGCAGGCTACCACGGAATCGCATTACATAGTAATGCTAATACAAGTGAAACATTTAGAAAGTGTATTCCGAAATAATTTGATAACAACAAATTATATTCTACATTACTTTTTAATCCATTAATTAGTGTTGTATGCGTTCCCTTTTGGACAACCCCGCAAGAGCCACAGATATATTTCAATATACAGTAAAATACTTGCGTTTATGTGTATTGATATTTTACTAAGTGATAGTGAATACATTAATTATAGATATAATTAAATTCAATCATATAGGAATTCATTGATGATTAATTCGAAAATTGTGATGATGCATGAAATGATGTCAGAATTAGAACGGTTTTATTTATTTTTTTATTATTGTACTTATAATGATTTTAAAACTTGACCAGGTTTAATTAAGTCATAAATTCAAATTTATAAAAACTCGATCGCACATTTCGCAACGAATTCGTAACCGTAGTACGGGCAACCTATTCAACGCATCGCATTCTGAAATTTGGCTATCCAATGAAAATAGTTAATTTCCCTGTCGCTCCCGCAGTTTCAAAATTCCTGAAATATCCCGCCCAACGTTGCGCTGTTTTGACATGCTTTGACAGGAAACTCAATCGGGACGGTCATGTGAAATTCCGTAATACTGATAGATAACAAAATTCGGATATTTCGCCATTCACAGGTTTAAAAACAAACAAAACAACTTCGGTTTTGATTAACTTTTTGTTTCAAGTTTCAATGGCCCGACAATGCTGACAGAATGTTTTGTTACGGATGTTTCTTTTATATAAAAATAATATTCAGCATCCACAGAATACGTGGGAAGTAAAGGTTTTTTTTATGACTGAAGTAGCAAACGAGCATGCGCCCAGACTGTATACATCAGTAATCAACCCAAGACAGGATCAAAGTTTTTTCTTAGGTCGATCATAAGTGCGTTGCTACCTCTGAAGACTAAGATGGAACGCCTCGGTTAAGTATGTCTGACCACATCCTTAAAACACAACACAGAAGCAAGAATACTGCTGTTAAAAGCGGAAATGGGTGTGGCGGTGGGGGGTCCGGGTCGAACCATAAAAAGTTTTACCACCCTTTATTTTTCTCTTTCCAAACATCGTATTCATTTGGTAGATGAAAAAATCTTAACGATACTCAGAAGAATCTTGACATAATACAATTCTACATCTATTTGTCCTGAAACACTGAATACATCAGAGGAGACACCTGGTGTATGAAGATAATGGTTGATAACCAACTAATCACACAATTAACTTACGTGCTTACAGTTTGTCGTAAAAATCGTTCGATTAAATATATTGTAACATCCTCCTCCTAATGCATTAGACTTCTAACAGACACGTCACAGAAGGTAGAGCTGATGCCGAGGCCATCAAACGAGCATATATAACAGAATACTACACTGAAAATTCGTGGTTAGAGCTCATTAAGGCTTGGAGTGGCCAGAACACTAATCACTTATTATTACTTACCCGCTTCAAACTTCTACACGCGACTGTCGTCTTTAGTTGACAGAAGCAATAGGTATGGCCAGCACGAATCGGACAGATGTCTTGCATTTTGCATACCGGTTAGAATGCCCATTGAAATTCAAACCGTGGGGCTTGGAGACAGGGCTCAATTTGCATAGCGGGAAAGGTCAACAATGCAATTATTTCCAGTGTCGATACGCCATAAAACAAAATTGACAATGCCAACTCACTGCAGTCACATTTAATGCACACGACCACGATGTGGCACTTTTGATCGTGATAACAATTTACCTTACTTAGATTGTACGCCATTTTTATAACAATAAGGCTTATTTATAATATTACAACAAGATTAAGGAACTTTTTTATAAAAAAAATTAAGTATCGCATCTTGCCTCTCTATATTAACAGAATGCGATATGCAATTTTTGTATATAGTAATTATTGACAATACAATAATGTCCTTAATACTTTCAGAGTACAGAGTAGGTACAATTAGAACCCAATACTACAGAACTCATAAGCTCATGAACTTTAGTTTCACGTTACGACAGATCGGGTCGCACCCATCCCGTACGTTATAAAAAGTGGCCAACGATTTCGTCGCCCTATAAGGATCGTACAACGTAATTACAAGCTAAATAAAGTTAATCGCGAAGCGCAGTGAATATAAACGGTGTGTATGTTCAAATGATGAATTTAAAATTGTAATGTTGTCACTCCCAACGTTGGAGTAAAGTTCATTGTTTATGAAGTCCGTCAGTCGAAGGGCCGTGCTGCTCATTACAGTGTCGTGTTAGATAGCAATAGCGCCTATTGACTTGCCAAGCAACAGATGCTACATTCTTAGTAAATAATCCTACAGTGACCCTTTAATAGAAACTTACGTTTTCAGTGGGAGGTTGGTAATAAAATATTCTTAGTCTCGTTTGACACGTTTATTTGCATACAAATATATAATAGATGCGGTGAGGTGTGAAATGTTGTTTGTTTAATATAGGCCAAAAGGTCGCACTACGAATGTACCGTATCGTTGTCTTGCAGCTTAAAGCGGCTCGTCTAAAACCCTTTTCGTGTCTTACTGGTAGGCATGCATCTCTTACCATACGTAGAAAAGTTATGGAGCATATTGCACCACGCTGCTCCAATACGGGTTTACTTAATGACCAATCGTTACCCGTAAATGGCGTTCAAGAAGGTTTAACAACTCGAAGCTCGATAATTTTCAGTTAACTATCCCAGTTTATATTTAGAATAGACATACATATCTTGACTGAATCCGAAAAATATAATACATATGTACAAATCACTGGATATTGCTAATACCATAATTCCGTTATAAGAAAGAAAGAAAGAGAAAGAGAGAAGAAAGAGGGGCGTGAAAAAAATAAGCTTTCTTCTCTCTCTCTTTAAAAAAAACCTTGACGTTGTTGTGTCACTTCTCCACTAATTAAGCAATTCGTTCGTGCAAACAGAAGCATTGTATTATTCATAAGTACCTGCTAGATTCGTTATGACCAGTCATGTCTATTTAATTCATTTTGTCGATTGATTGGAAATAGATGACTTATAGAATCTTTTGCACAAACAAACACTTTTTGCTTTCCCATCCTACACTGTAATGGTTACGGCGTTTCCCTACTTTAGAAGTTATGTACCAGTTTATCGGGGTGAATAGATGATGAGCGCTGGATCTTAAATTTTGCCATGTCATCTCTTTCAAGGTCACTGGTACCAATTTGAAATAGACCAACAAGTAAAGAAGTATTCCTCCTTTAACCTCCAATCTTACAGCCTGAAGGGTCTGATCTTTAAAACCACAACGCAAAAAGTTCTGAGCCCACTGTCATAAGAGTATTCTATTACGCTTAATAACTGCCTACAATTCGCTCTGATTAGTTTCGATGCACCAATCTCAACAACAAGTATTCCCGATAGCAGAACGTTAATCGCAAATTACATCTCATATCCGAGCGCCATTCTTTACTCGAGTTAATATACTTTTCAATCCACACACGGACAGCGCTCAATCGATCCGCATCAGTGCCACGTCTCGTTTGATTGACAGGCAGACGGACAGGCAGCCTGATTCGATATAATTACACTGCATATTTTATATTGCACCATCCATCATTGATTTGATCAACCTTATGATAAGATAATACGGTCCATTTTTCAATGGTGGGCGTTTCGCGTGATGGTAAGGTCATATCAGCCGATCTATCAAAGGATCTCGATGATAAGATCGGTCTAAGTTCTGGATGGCTCCAATGACATTTAATGACCCCACACCTTGAGACAACCGGGAATAGTTGACGCTAATTAGTTATTTTACTTGCGGTGGATTTGCCTACATTACTGTAATTTTTCTGTGGTACTGAATTATAACAGTGTCTTTCAACTGATATTACGTAATCACTAGATGTCAAAAGCCGAAATAGTATCTGAGGTCTGGGGAGGAAAGTAGACATGAACCTTCGCCTGAAGAATGAGTTGGAAATCCTCATTAACGTCTATTGATTTCGTTCCTCTTCAAGTGATTTCGCGGTGATGTAAGTTCTTTATACACTGCCCGAAAAACTGTATAAATTTCACCAACTTTTCATACTCTACAAACTGATGCGAATGGGCTGTTATTGGTGTGCTAATTTTGATTAGCTGCAACACTTGATGTGTATTACATGCTATAGGTATTAGGGCACGGTTCTCCCTCTAAGATAGCATACAATATTTTGGTCTCAGTTACTGCTGGAATCTGGTTAATTTTCTCTAGAATTCCATAGTACTTCTGAAAAAGGATGAAGAGAGCTATTGGGTGACGATAACTAGGGATCACAAAACCTTAATTTTTTTATACGACCAAACCTACGATCAAATTTTTTTTTGAATCTAAGAATTATTACAATTATTATAAATACAAACAATAAACTTTTATTTCTTTTTCACTTTAGTTAATACTTAATGAGTGATATACCTGGCGATATTTTTAATTATTTGAACACTTACAGCCATATACATGCATCACCTACTCTTCGTAGACAATATACTATAATAGTTTACACAGTTTGCGGCGCGAGCAATACAACTTATAATTAATTTCAATTTGGGCGCGAATCCGACCTACGCGGACTTGTCAATCAATCATTGTATCAATCAGTGTATCTGTGTGTGACTGGGTATTTACCTGGGTATTAGGTTTTTTCTTCCAATTCCAGCCTTTGTACCGGTCAAGGAGTACGTCTATATTAGTACTGTTGACATTTCTTTTGTTAATCACCTAACTGCAACTGAGAAGAAATCGGCAAAGCTGTATCCTGTACAAGTTCACAAATGCACAAAATTGCATTAAAGAAAATTATTTAAGAAGGGGACCAGGGAAACATCTGCATCTACAGATACTTCTTGTTCGTATCGAATAATCGATATTTACATTTCATACTTTAGAGCTTACAGCATGGGAAAATATTTTTAAACTAGTTAATAATATTTCTTAATATCTCTTTTATGTGGAACAATACTATGCTACTACATGCTCATTTCAATTTAGTTTAATTTTATTTAAAAAAGTTGCGATCATATACCCAAATAATATTATTTGAAACAACTGATGAAAAATATATATGTATAAAACAATCGCACTGTTCATGGTATTGTCAGCTGTCACTCAATCAGCCGGATGAATATCGACGTGTGTGAATTAAACCATTTTGTTCTCGTGTGTTCTATTTTATTGGAACACGCAGAGTTAAATAAACTGGAAGACTGGTAAGGCGTTAACATTTAAAAAATTACAAATATATTTATTAGCTGACCAGGCGCACTTCGTACCGCCTTGGAATTATTTTCCTGTCCCCGTCTCCGTCGCTGTCCCTTAACAGGTTTAGAAATTAATCACAGCGACATCTACTTAGTTATCTAAGTTAGGTGTGTGAGCAGCTAACACCGCATTCTGTTCGAAAATTATAAAATTAATGAATATTATAAGACTTCGTCATTTTTGTATAATAATATATAGCCTATATTTTAATGTTGGCCAAAGTTAAATATCTATGCGAAAATTCATCATAAAATTATCAAACATCGTGACTCCGTGAAACACGTGATTTATATATATTAAGATATCTGTGTCCTGCCCTATAAATGTCTCTATCTTTCAGTGAAAGTTTCATAAAAATCGGTCCAGCCGTTCCAGAGATTACCCCGTACAAACAGAATGATAGACAGATTTTTTTTAATGGTTGTTTACGTATTAAATTTAATTTATATGTACCTGTAATTCATAGATTTTTTAGATCGTATGTAGGTTGCACCGTGCATGTACGTCCAGCAGTCATCTGTTGTCAATATATGACGTTTTTTGTAACTGTCAGTATGCATATTATACGTGGAAATCATCCCACTACATCACTCACCAGTATCTTGCCGAGTTAAGAACCATCCTTATCACCTATAGTATATTATTCTATCACGGAATACGCAATTATAAAACAAAAATAAAAGGAAATATTTGATAGCACGACAACGCAAAAACATTCGGCAATGGACAGCAAAAATAGATTATTGATGAACAAAAAGCTGTACACACACAGACATTCGATTCGGTCGGCTGATTGATATGCCGAGTGATTGACGGCTGACGATATCGTACCAACTGTATGCGTTATAACAAATATCGTTTTTTATGAAGTTGAAGTATCAATTCCAGAACCCTGTAATATGGCATTTATCAAATGACATTTCGTGGTTCAACCCCCACACCAATTTCTGCTTTATAACAGCGTGGTCTTGCTGCTGTGGTCTAGTTTGAATATGATTAAAGAGACTTAAGCAAAGCGTTCCAACTTAGTCTTCAGTAGTTCATCTACCTTCAATAAAAAGACGAGCCTATTTTGAGGTCGCACCAGTAGACCAGATCTGCGTTTTTTTTACTTATTAAGAACACTCTTAGATTCACAAATACCAAATCTTATAATATTTATACGGTAAGTTCACCAAAAACCGTCCTTTCGTACACATTCGTTACTTCACAAGTCTGTGACTCCCAACGGTTTGCAATTAACTGAAAGTCATAAATTAACAGGAACTGTCCTGTCATATTGGTTTACGCGAATCGTCCGGACTCTATGCAATACAAGTTTTGATATTTCGAGCACGTTATGAAGTATTGTTAAGTTTTCATATACAGATTTGTAAGTAACCTGGAAGTGTAGTGACAAACAACAATATATAATATTCTTACAAGAAAGTATATACTTAAATTTTTTTTAATATAAGTTTGTATTATAAAGTGCATTAACGGATATAATTAGCTTAAAGTGAGTTAGTTATGTTATTACTGAAAAAGATGACGTCAGGCAGGGTAGTAGCACCAAACAGCGCACTGTAGCTAACGCAACAACGCACGCAGCTTCTTCACAAGTCATTAGACGAGCCCCACCCTCCCTCCCCGTTCGTAATTAACCAGAGGCCATAAATTGACCGTAACTGTCATATCATATTGATTTAGTCCCAGAGCGCCTTGCTCACGGGATGAGGGGGAATTAAAAATGTTTTTTGTTCCAATAGACGTCCATAACTGGGGGCTTTACCCGCACATGTTTGGATGGAGATCGAGTCTTGTTTACAATCATAAGTTTATTTTTTATATAGAAGTACCAATTAAGTGTGCGGTGCGTAAAAAGCGCAAAGTAACCCATAATAGACTGATGATCGCAACTCCGTCTATATAATTGGTTTCCTCACTCGATATTTCAACGCCAACTAACAATTATAATGAACATGTATGGAAAAATACACAATTTAAAAAACTGCGCTAATTTAAGTTAATTAGCATTTAATGAATTACCACTAATTATATAGGTTCAGTTGTACCTTATGCGCCGTACAACTGAACGAAAATTAGTTACTTCCGGATTCATTATATTAATATTTAAAGGAAGTAAATTGAATAAAAAATTTAATTTACATTTGTTTATAAATTAGAATGAGATGTATTTGTTACATAGATTAATATAGAAAACACCTCCAAGCTTATTAATTTATATTATTAAATGAAAACTTATTTACAATTTTCAATTGATAGGAAAGAAATAACCTTAGATTCAGATTCCGAACGTTTCCTAATACTCATTAAGTCAAAAGATATTGTATATTTATCCAGTTTACATAAAGTAAAAAAGTGGAAATTTCAACACATTTTTAAAAAGTCCCTACTGATGTAACAATAAACGATAGGAGCTACTGAAACTCCATTAAAATGAAGTGAAGGGTGTTCCCTAAACATTCCCACTCACTTCCCATATAAATCACGGGAGTACGTTACCGTGGTGCTGCCGGTTTAATTTGGCCGCACATGGAGCGAAGACAGCATTATTGCCGGCCGCGAACGAGTGAGCCTGTCAAAACACACACCTAGCGAATCCAACAACACATTTGGCCGGATGATAGAAAACAAACACTTACTTGCCATTCGAACACATGATCCGATTCAACAAACATTATCCAACGGATTTACGGTGTCGAGATCAAAGTACCTACCACCAAAATATCTGTACCGATCAAATCGAGCCAATTATTCCATCGTCGAGTCGTTAAGGCGCAGAATCGGCTGCGCGACGGCCGCGTTTTTCCCGTCAACAATGGTGCGTTGTTGGTACATTCATAACGTTTTTCTTTGAGCTTTTTATTGCACTAATTCAGATCGAATGGATCCGGCTTGTTTAGCTAAGCCCGAACGCCGATCACGACAGATCAAAGACGCAGACGGAACGTCTCAGTCGGTGCCTTTTCGCGCCGTTCGATTCCGTGGATCTTGTTTAACTTATCAATCGGCGCTACGCAGCTTGAATTATCATAAAACATTCAATAAAATATCGCGTATGCAAATATTTGGCAGCTGTCTAAAACTGTTTTATCGATCAAAGCCGCAATACTTGATTGAGTGCACCTGGACGATTATTAAATTTAATGAATCAATTTATGGCATTTGTGTGAATTTATTACAACAAGACCGACACTAGCGCAGCTACTATTAGTAGTTTCAGAATTTAATTCTGGTTGCGCGTTTCGACCGATGGACGTAAATGTATGTTGGCTATTAAGCGTATTTGTAAATTAATGTTGTCGTAAAATAGTTATCACTCATGATCATCTTTAACAAATTACTGTCCTATATATATTCGACATGGATTTTTCTTAGATTTGGGAAGGATTAGTGGAGAGTTAGCCAAATACAAGCCTTCCAAATTAATTCTCATTAGTATTTCGACTTTATATTATTACATTTGCATTATTATGAATAATACAAACGGTTTCGCGATTTATAGCGATATATAATCGTCAGCAAACTAGAATGAACTAATAAAATGGTATCTTTTTCACTGTTTTAAACGATAATTCTATTGAAATTCGCGAATTCGAATTCAAAAATCAAGTCATTAGAGCAGCGACACATTAGCGAAACACCAAATCTCAAAGTGATTGACATTTTACACCGGAAATTGTGAATTATACCTGCACCTACATTAATGACATCGAATCCAAATGTACGATTATTAGCTGGATAAGGTGAGGTCCGAGAATTATTTAATACATATTGACAAACGTCCAATAAATTTATTGTTGGAAAAAATAACTTGTTTGGGGTAACGACAAGGCAGTAAAAATTCCGAATGAGTGGAGTGTGTAGCGCAGCGCATAAATCGTGAAATGTGTCAATTAACTCAGCTCTAATGTTGTATTTATGTAAATTATTGTCTGACGGATGCTGGCCAGGGGCACCATGTTTACACACTGTGCCGGACGGCTAACCGACAAATCGCTGGGTAGTGTAGGGACAGTGGGTACACTTTCGTCGTAACTTTTGATTTTCAGTTACAATAGATAAACATTAGGGTGTAAAATAAATATAATTTATTAG